>CAODLS013674522.1:0-15869 GCA_948243855.1 Flueggea neowawraea
GGAAGGTTGAGACGATTAACGACGCTCAACACAACCACCACTCACCACCAGAGGAAGCCAAGAAGCATAAAGAAGAAAGAACATGGAAATCAATTAAGAAAGAGCAACACAAAAAAAAAAAAAGAAAAAGAAAGAAAAAAATAAAAAATGAAGAAACAGTTAAGGGCACAAACCGTGAAAGTGAAAGCCAACGGCAAGGGGGGATCGAATGAGTAGAATGAGACATATATAGGTAGGGTTTTGGAAATATTGATTAGGCAGGAAAAGCACCAATTCTGAAAAAAAAAAAGGCTAATTCGGAGGGATGAGCTAATTCAGGTGGATTCAGAATTGATGTGAAAAAACTCGTGTGGGAAGGAGTTCAATAAAGGGAAAAGAATCACAAAATCACAGCAAAGATTGAGGGCAAAAAATGGGACATGGAGGTCATCAGTTGAGGAAATAATTTGGGAAAAGAACTGAAGAAGGAAGAAACCAAAATTGGAACCTAAACTGCCACAGTCAAATAAGACCAAAAGTCACATACAAGTCTGGAAAGAAAATACATTCAAATCTGGAAGGAAAGGCAGCAAAAATCAAGGGCATAAGAGAAGTCCGAAATTTGCCAATTATGGAAAGAAATATTTGATTTACACATGAGGAAAGAAATCGGAGTTGACGCTAAACAGGAGGGAAGGGCGACAATTCTGGAAAAAGAGGGGGAAGGCCAAAACAAATCAAAAGCAAACCAAATGGGCCAGAAGAAATCAAATGGGCTAAGAAGAAAATTTAATAAACCCAAATCACAAAAAAGAGGATCATGGTGCAATCAAATTGGGCAGGCCAAGTTTATGGAAAACCCCAATGAAAATTCCGGCCGAAACAATATATGGCAATAATCAAGCAATAGTGAGGTTTGCAAATAACTCCACAGACATCACAAAAATTTCGGAAAAGCCCCATTTGTAACAAAAATCGACCCGTGATCTTAAAGAAGCATGTGAAACTCTTTACTCTTATTTCCGAAAAAACAAAAAAAAGAGTGGGGAGTAATTATGAGACCTAGAAGTTAATGCTGTTAAATATATTTAATTTCTACTCGAAACGACACAACTATCATCAATAAGAAAAGTGACGAACGTTTCTTATTCATTCATCACTTGGCATTCTATAAATAGGAGTGAAGACAATTAATTGAGGTACATTCTACTAGCCGAATACACTTACACTCTGTAGAATTTTCTACTGACTTGAGCGTCGGAGATTTTCCTATGGAGTAACCCGACCTCACCGTATTCCGTGTTTGCAGGTTTTAAAGTTTCAAGGTGACGTTCACATTTTTCGAAAAGTTTGAGTTTTTCAACCTCAGTTGTTATTGTTGTTCATTTTCCGAGACAACAACAATTTTAAAAATATCTTAACAATATATTTTTCTAAACATTTTTGGCACTGGAAATTAATAAATTTGTAAGTTTAAGTCATTTAGAGCCCAAAATTCTTTTAGACTAACTCCTAAACCTTTGGGAGTCAGCAATAGTTAAAAGTATAATAGAGTTAGGAGGTGTAATACTAAAGATCATTTAAGAAAATCGTCGTTAAAATAAAATCGTCCCTTGGAGTAGGTGTGCGGATTATTAATTCTGAAGTTCAGATTCAAATTTCAATTGTTCTCGTTAAAAAAAGAAAGATGTAAACCTTTATTTTATTTATTTTGGGGAGGTCTTGTGATTATAACGTTTAATTGCGCCACAAAGAAATGCAGAAGAAATTAAATCTGATTCAAGTGAATGATGAACACCACAAAGAAATGCTTGCTTTTTTTCTTTTTTTTTTTCTGATAAGTCATTTTATTGCTCCCACTAAATGATTTTTTTTCTTTTTGTTTCGATAACGACTTGTATTTTTTAATGTCGAACAAATGTTAACCTTAATTAATTATTGGTTTGTGACAGGCAAATATCAAATACATAGCAGCAAATTACAACATTAGACAAATTTTCAAAATTCTTTAACACCACCAAAATTAATTACTATCAATTACCAATTAACTAGCCGTTATTAATCTTCATTTATAATTTTTGTAACCTACCATATAGCCAACAACAACATTGTGTACAACCACAAATCAAACTCTGTTTTGCAATAAAACTCCCCAAAATTAAATGACCAACATAGGATTAATAACAACATTCTTGCAACTTCTTTCCAAAATGGCACTAACGCTTTAGAAATTGACAACCAATTAATAACCACATAGAAACTGAAATTCAAACAATAAAAAGGAACACATTGTAGATCAATTGAAAGATCTTTTTTTTTTTCTTTCTGGAAAACGCAACTTTTTTTTTTCTATACATTGGGTCCCCCTGAGAATGGAAACTAAGGTCGAACTTGGAGGATCGCAGCTTCAAGTCCAAGAAGAACAACAACAACCATTACTAGAAAATGCACCAACATTACCAATAAAACCTCAAAAAACACCAAGACAAAAGGCAATAAGAAAGACCTTCAAAGGAACAGCCCACTTAGCCAAGTTTCTCCCAACTGGTTCAGTCCTTGCATTCCAAATCTTATCACCAATCCTAACCCATGAAGGTCAGTGCCGAACCGTTACGAGTCGGTCACTGACTCTAGGGCTCGTAACCCTTTGTGGGTTATCTTGTTTTGTTATCTGTTTCACTGATAGTTTCAGAGATTCAAGAGGGAAGGTCAGGTATGGAATTGCAACGTTTAAAGGCTTGTGGGTTATTGACGGATCAGTGGAACTTTCACCAGAGGAAGCTTATAATTACAGATTGTCTTTTCTTGATTTTTGCCATGCATTTATGTCCATGTTGGTTTTTGCGGCGGTTGCTTTGTTTGATAAAAACGTTGTTAAATGTTTGTGGCCGACACCGTCCGAGGAAGTTAAGGAACTCCTTGTTGCGTTTCCTGTTGGGGTTGGTTTGGTTTGTAGTGTTTTGTTTCCTGCTTTCCCCACCAGGCGACATGGAATTGGTTCTCCTTTGTCTAGCCATTGATGATCATATCCAAGTTCCTTTTTTTTATTCCTTCATTTGTAATTGATAATTACGCATTTATTTTATCTGATTGATCTAAGGAGATTCATGTTTGGTTAGTTCAGGCCTTGGCTAACTAGATAGAGATCCATTTCTTCGTCATTCTACTAATATATATGCAGGTTAATTGGATTAGAAAACCATCATCCTATTATTTTATTGACAGTAATGAGAAAAAGAGTTCATGTATTGATTGAACATGAGTCTAGACCATAAAGAAACATATGAAAAAAAAAATCCCTGGGAGGTCGTTTAGCGGTAACGGTCTTAGAACAATGTTGTGCCTTTTGTAAGACGAGCCTATGGCGTCCCTGGTTCGATTCATTCACTACTGTCAACAGTGGTACTATAATGACAAGGCTAGGTTATTGTCAAACTCGATAATGACTCTTCGAATATTACATAGCAAATGAGAGACAAGGTCACATGGTCACGGAAAATGGATGTTTGCTACCGCAAGTCATCTCTTCTCCTTTTTTTTTTCTTTATAAGAAAAAAAATGAAAAAAATCTAATAAAAATGTGTGAAAAGGGAAAAATTAAGTCAGATTCATTAAAATGTGAATCAATTAGTACTAATGATGTTTATCAGAAGTTCTTAGCTCATTAATAAGGACTTGTTTTCTGCACATATTTTTTTTAACTGGAAGTTTTCTGCACATATTAATCGTCCATCTATTAAAAATACTAAAAAGCTATTAGAAAAACAAAAAAAAAAAAACAAAATCTAGGGTGGCGCTTTTGGTAAGTAAGCTGCAAGCCTCTAATGTAAACAATTGAAGCTTCTTGTGGGCTCAGCCTAGTGGACAAGTCTAATTTTGGTCCTAATAACCTCAACCAAGCATTAGCCCAACCAAAATGTTGATTATCATCAGACAAGTTCTGATGCAGCCGAAAAGAGCTAGGGGAAAGCATTGGGATGACAATTTATACTTTACCCGACGGTCGGATATTAATCTCACATATACTCAGTCAATACGGATAATATTTGCGTTGAGTGGGTATGATTACGGATACTAGTATTACCTGCATTTTATTGTACGAGTATAGATAGAGTATAGATATAAGAATATCATACTTTTTCCTTATCCGTACCCTTATCCGTTGTATTTTATACTATAATTTTTTTATAATTTTTTCATTAAGTGATAACTTATTACATTATTATTTTATTAAAAACATTCAGTTGCAAATTATAACTTTTACATTATGTTGTGTGAATATAGTTTTTCATATTGTCTCGTGTATTTTTTTAATATATTGTTTTAAATTAATAATATATATATTTTTTAAGTTAATTAAATAAATTTAAGTCATGGGTTAATGGATACCCTATAGCTAAACAAGTACCCTGTAGGTAGGGTATAAATAGTAACTTTTGTCACCCGTACGAGTACGGGTAGGGTATGAGTATAAGATATGAACTATAGGTACATGTAAGGATATTAGTATGCCTACTCATTACCATCCCTAGAAAGCACAGAAAAATACAACAAAAAATGTCAAAATATACAAATGCAACAGTATGGAAAATCATTTTTAAAATAGAAATATGTTAAAAAATTATTTCAAAAATGTCTCAATTTGATTACTTTTTTAGTGCGTGTTCCAAAGTTTGATCACACTTTGACTAGGTAAGACGAGTATATAATAATATAACACCAAAACATGCTTGTCAAACGAGTACAAAACAAAAGAAAATTGAAAAAATATTTTAATATTTTTTATTAATTGATAAATTTAAGAGTAAAAAATGTTTACAAAATGACATAGTCCAAAGAAAACTAAAAACATTTTCAATATTTTGGTTGTTATTCGGCAAAATTACGAATATAAATAGAAACAAAACTATTACAACCCCAACAAATAATTAAATTTAGTTTCATTAAACTTTATTATTTAAAGCTTATTTTTTAAAAAATAATTTAATGAAAATTATTAATTTAGTAAAATTTTAGATTTTTTGTTGTATTTTTGTGTAATTGTAAATGGAAAAATATTAAATCAATACAAAATGTGGACAAAATATTTTAAATTTATTTAGTTGATTTTATTTGGTTTCACTCAACTTTAATATTTTTAAACTTTTTTTAAATAATTAATAAGCTGAAATTATAAATTAGAGAATGTTATATAATTTTGCAAACTAATAAGGATTAAAATGTTATTTTTTAAAATTTGGAGTTGCGACCTCTTTCTCTCGCTCTTCTGGTTGCGACCCCATCGTCACGCCGCCTCTCTATCTCGCTTTTGATCATTGCCGCTATCGCGCATTCTCTCTTGCTAAGAAAACATTAGCAGAGATAGCGGAGACGACGATGCAATGGAGACTGTGAAGATAACAGAGAGTTTGGTGAGGAGATTAACGGAGAGTCAATTTTAGATGAGGAGGAAGGTGTCAGGGATGAAACGAGAGAGATGAGAGAGAGAGGAGGAGAGAGAAACTACCAGTTAAAGGATATATATTGTTACATTTTTTAGATTTAAATGACATAAAAAGCCATACCCTATAATATGAAAAATCACACATTTACACTGAAACAAAAAAACAGAAATTAATTTTTTGGCTCAGTCCAAATAGATTCTTAAAAATAGAAATACTCCTCAAACTACTTATCAAAATATCATATATATAAAAACTCCAAACGTTTTAACCAAACTACCCAAAAAAATGTCAGATATTTAAAACAGTTTTCAAATGTCTCCAAATATTTTTATCTTATATTTTTCAACAAAAATTTGAGTATATTTCTATTTATTAAAATTATATTTATCTATTTATTAAATTTAATATTTTATTTAAAACACTTGACATAATAAACTTTTATAATATTCCCTTTTAACTTTCGTTAGTTCATGGGTTGGGTTGCATTGTGAATTGGATTTGATGGTTTTGGGTTGTTTGGGTCAGAGATGGCCTAATCCGATAAAACAGAGAGGAAATTTATAATTACTGTTAAAAATTGAAAATATTTGCAAAAAAGGATCTTTTTTTGTTTCCTCAAATATTTTCTGATTTTTTCGTAGAAAGAGCTTATTTGACACCGTGAATAATAATTAGCATAATGCTATATGTTGCACAGGAAACTCCTCTCTCGAACGAGGCCAAAAATTTCGATTAACATTTTTAATTTTCTCAGTATTATGAGCTTTTAAATAGATCATGCTTTTGTTGTGGCTTGAGCAGGCCACGGCTACCCTAATGTGTGAAATTTCATTTTTTAATGATATGGATTGTCAAATTCATGCATTTTGTAAGTTTTTTTTAAACGTACCTATTAGAGGAGGAATTTAACTTCAACATTCTCTTTTCACAAAATCTCTATGTCTCGAACTCATGATGCTAGAGTTCATTGATGGATGAGTATCACCAATAGTGTCTCTATATGTGGAGTTAAAATATATTATTTAATTTTTATTTGTGTGTTACTTTTTTTTTAAAATTTATCTATTGGAGAAAAAATATGAGAAAGTAAATATTTTATTGATAAAGTATATGAATAATATTAAAAAATAAATAATAATTTTTTAAATTTGATGGACAAGGATGACCGCCATTTTAAAATAAAATATGTATAAATTTTTGTTCCTAAAATTAATTGCTATGACATACGACGAAAGTGCAAGTGAGGACTAAAAGTGGACTCTTTCAACATGAACTTATTTAGTTATTGTAAGGTCCTTCGGGATTACTTATCTTTCAATTGTACTATAGCATGTTTGAAATTAATACATTTCTAAAGCTTATCCTTCTCAATTGAAGACTTAAATGAAATTTCATGATATGCCTATCAAATTCGAAATATGAAATGCAAGTGGTAAGACTACCTTGACATTGTTTTTTTTTGTGCAATAATATCTTGAAATAGTTAACAATGTTTTGGTTGACAAAATTTTATGGGAAGGCTTCATTAATAGTCAGAATAATCGAAAAACAGAAATAAACTTATTAATTGGGATGGCTGAAAAAGGAAAGGTAACCTATTAATTCGGTTTGGAGTTTTAATTTATAGAATCCATGTTCATAAAATAGGGGTCAATTATGCAAAGATGGTTGCATTAATTAAATTTGAGATTGAGACAGAATGATTGTTCATATAGTCAAAGAAGTTTGTAATTGTATCCTTATCCATTTACAGATTGTACATTGGCAATTTGCCATATTGTAGCAGCAATGAAACACCCTTCCTCGTCAACAGCAGGCAAGTCAAGCCCTTGTTAATTTCCTCTTCTTTGACTCCTTCACTACATTCCAAATTCTACTGGCCACCTCTATGACCCACTTCTTGTGGAATCCCTCTCAAAATATTTACTACACCCCCTAAATTGGCCTATGAAGTAAATTGCAAAGTAATCGAGTATGCAAACATCTTTCTGTTATCTAATAAATCTAAATTCGAGTTGGATAGAACTCTTATAAGTGACAGAACCATCCCTATCGAATTTTAAGATTTATGACACTCTTAGTTCAAATGTTGATAAAAGGAGTCTCACTACTCTTTTTAACAGAAAAAAGAAAGTCAGAAACAACCAGTAATAGCTTATTTTTACTGGGTATTACTATGCAGGCCTTACTTCTCGTTGCAGAATATTCTTAGAGCCATAGTTGACACCACGAAGTCGGATTTGGGCCCATTAGTCTATCACAATATTTGGTGGTTGCTCTCATCTTTTACTGTTCCAAGAGAGAGAATTCATAGAAGAACATAGGACAGAGATTGTTTGGAGAAGGATTGAAGTATAGTATGGAAGTAGGGTTTGAATAAACAGAGATTTAAGTAGTTGGCAGATACAAAGCATTGATTAATATTCTTACCAAATAAAATAAGAAAAACAGAGACATCTTTCAAAATGGAGTTATAGCCCACATGTACTGGTATACTGTTTTTAGGATCGTGAGGTTTTGGGGTCAAATTAGACCAACACCGTCTCCATGTCTCACTCCAACCCACTTGCCATGGCCACTATAAGAGTAGCGACCCTCCTCGTCCTCGCTACCCCCTCGCTTAATCACACCGTCTGAGCAGCCTTTTCTTGACTGAAATTAAGCCTATCTGAGTCAAGCTCCAGTTCGGAGATACAAAAAATGTACTCCGATTTTCATTCATCACAACACCAAGTTCATCACCCTCCCCGTACCAGAAAGAAAAGGCTTACCAGAGACCAGATTAACCTCCTGGAGACACGCTTCAATTCCAACCAGAAGCTGAAAGCAGGCCTCAAGCTCGAGCTCGCCCTCCAACTTGGCTTGCCACCGAAACAAGTTGCAATATGGTATCAGAACAGAAGAGCAAGGCATAAAACGAATTCCATCGAACATGAATATAAGAACATGCAGCAAGAGCTAGACAATGCATTAACGGAAAATATTCGGCTTGAGAAAGAAGTTCAAATGCTGAAATATGAGTTAAACAAGGCTCAAAACATGTTACTTTTTGTGTCTCCATCTGCTGTTACTCTCCCTTCAGTGTCTGCATCAAGCGAGGATCACGCCAGCTCGAGCTCACCTGCAAACGTGATATGGAGAGGTGAAGGTGCAAGTATCTTTTCCGTAGAGGATCTGTGTAGTCTAATTCACTCCGAGAGCTCGCTAGAGAATCATAATCAGCCAGCCATTGTCTCTTGGCTGAATCAATGAAATCTCAATCATCAATAAAGGGTTGCCTGTAGAATGTTGAATTTTGAGAGCTATTTTATTGCTAAATTATGTAATTCTGTTCTATATTTCACCCCCAAAACATTTAGATTATCTAATTATTAACATATTCTACCTGCAGTTCACAATTCACAAATCATTAGAGGCATAAGAAACTAAGATCACTGGACTTTTAACTATGCCGCAAGCTAAATCATCCTTTCCACCAGAAAAGGACAAATACCACTTAAGCAGCAGATGAACTCGAGGTAGCTAACACGTTGTGACATGATTTCAAAATCTAAAAATCTTTTTTTTTGTCCAATGAAAATCTCAAATTCTAATATCTAGCACAACAATCAATAAATAATATTCAAGGTACAACTGCATAATTAAATGAATGAAAATTAAAATTCACGTGAGCTCAAACTGTACTTTAGAATCATTGTAATTAAGACGTGTGTTTTATGCTGATGGTCCTGAAAAGTATAGTGCAAATATCTACAATGACACTTAATCAAAATCAAGTCATGTATTAGACACTGAATTTTTTAAGTGAATCTTCAATGCATATACCTAGCTTCGATACAACCCAAGTGCACAATCCAACTCAACAGTTCACGTCTAATAACTTGCATAGCAGGATATTACTGGAAACATATAATTTTGATCAAAGATTTCACACTAGGATGGTACTACCTCAACCTGGAAGGATACCTTGAGCCGGCTGGTGTCTTCATCTGAAGTTCTGAAACTTCCCATTTCTATCACGCATCTGTTCGTGACTAATACTGGGACCTACATCTTTATGACTGGATTTTAGCATATGCTTCAACTTTCAAATTTGGTGGCCATATACTGGGTCTTCTACACTTGGCCAGCTGGTGGTACCCATATTGTCTGATTGTACCCCTTATCAAAGCAGGTCCCACTCAGTTAGCTTCATCCTTCAAGACTCGAACAGAGACGATATAAGTTCAATCAGTTTGAAGAGCTATGCAGTAACTTCTCACCTGTGTTTTGTTTTGCAAGTTGAGGGAACAAACAAACAGAAACTATCAAATCAAGGCAAACTTGATATTGCCCCAATAGAGATAGCAATATCACTTCGTCACAATTTAAACTTGTAAAAGAAAAACAAAATTAAAGAAAGAAAGAAAAAATATAAAACAAAAAAGGAAGGTGCTTTGTCCCTCTCATTTTGTTGTCGTTCTATGTACCAACTGATTGAATCTCACCATTATGCGTAAATTTAAATGAGAACAAAGAAAGGTTGTTTAGTAGATCTCAAGTTTCCAATGCATGTCCCAAACTTCAATTTGTATATCAACATAATAATCATCCAGTATCAAAGACAAAAATCGCCATGTAACACTTCTACAAAGTCTATGAAACAATTCAACTCAGCAAAACCAAGATAAATCCCACATACCGGATCATGTGAAACAAGTTCTTTGGATGTGATCATCAACCCAATTAGCTAAAACAATCTGATGTTACAATCGCCAAGAGACCATGCAAAATCACACTCGATATTGTAGCTATAAATTATTGAACCATTGACATCAAGGAAAGGACAAGTCAATGATTATTTCATTCCTTGTGCAATCTACACAGACTAGTAAATGCTGCTGACAAATGACGATAATGTTTGCATGATTACTCGAACTATTAATATCATTCAAGAGCAAAGACAAAGGCTAGACAGAAGAATTAAAATTAAGAATTTCAGGCAAAGATCAACAGAATACTTGAAACCTCAATAATGCAGGAACATCTCAGAAACTTCAATATTAAGACTCTACTTGAGTTGACTACAACAAGATCATATGCAATCGAATATCTTAGACAAATTTGCAAACACAAGGCAAATGATACGCTCTTATAAACCCCGAAAAGACAACACAAGCAAATCGTATCTATTCAAACAACAATGTATTTCCTGCATAATTCTCAACTGGTAACATAATCATCGTGAAACAATTTCTCATCTACAATTACCATAAAGGCCTCATAAGCAAAAAAGTACCAATATTTATATTGTACAGCCTGGTGGTATTGAAGTCGTCTTATTCAAGATTCGAGACAAATTTACCAAAACAAACATCAGCGAAAAAATTGGTTACTTCTTCTTCCGAAAAATATAGACGTCAGTCTCCTCATACGCGAAATCCGGATGCAGATCCTCGTGAGGAACCTTCTCGATCGCAAAAACCTCGGCACATTTCTCCCAGAACAGTTCATCCGCCTCGGGAGACCTCAATTGATACCCTAACAATACAATTCCGTCGTCCGCCACAAGCTTCTCCATCGCCGCCACGAGATGCACCACCGACTCCTCGATATACACCACGTCGGCCGCCACAACTATGTCAAACGGCGGATTCACCGCTCTCATCTGCTCATCGTTGTTCCAGTACAGTATCGCCGTCTTGAACGACTTCCCCAGAGTTTGCTTGTTCTTCTTCAGGTTGTGCTTCAGCGCCGGCATCACAGCGGGGATGTCGGTGAGGACTATATCGGTGAGACCGAGCAGGTGGAGCGCCATTCCTACGCCGCCACATCCCGCACCGAGCTCGATTGCGCGGCGGCGGCGACGAGATGTGAAGTCGAAGAGGGAGGAGTAAAAGGAGTTAGCGGCGGCGGATGTGGATGACGGGGCCCAGCGGTCGAGGAACTTGGCGAGGACGAGGGAGCAGGGCCAGACGGAGGTGCCGACCTGGAAGGAGGAGTTGTCTTGGTGGAGGCGGAGGGTTTTGTCGCGTATCAGAAGCTCGATTACCGGTGAGTCCGTGAACTTCATTTTTTTAGAGTACGATCTGTCGTTCTGTTGGTGTGCTATTGGACAAGAATGCTGGGCCTGGATTTTTGTGGGCTTATTGCCTTGGCCTTACATAATATATATATATATAAAACTCTCCAAGCACTCTAACAATAAATTTCATTCTCATTATTTATTTTTTTTAATTTAATGATGAAGATTAAATTTAAAAATATAAATTATATAAATTATTAGATTAAAAAATAATGAATAATGAGAATGAAGAGTAAATTCAAAAAATTACTTTTAAAATAATTGGAGCCCTTTCCAAAAAATAATATAGTTATCATTTTCTCTACAACTATGATTTTCTTTTTAACATTTACTATATGTTTGATTTATTGTTGGTTTATGATACCATGTATATATTTGGTTTGAAAAAAAAAAAAACTCCATTAAAAAAATTAATACAAATTTTTGTAATATTTCAAATTTTTAGGTATTTGTGTAAAAATTCCAATTTCAAATAATTAGTAAATGATGAATAGAGATTTTGTTTTCGATGGAAAGTGCGGCTCAGAAGGTATAAAGGACGATTAGGATTGAGTTATATGTTTGTTAAGAAATTTGGACAACTTAAAAGATTACTTGAAAAGCATTAACTGCTTTTGGAAATAAGGATATGGTCCAGATTTATTAAAAGATTAAAATCCAATTCCAGTCATCTTGTACCTCTCGTATCGTAGCTCCCCGTCTCATAACTGAATGCATGAAAACATCGCAAAGACTGAATCCTTACTTTAAATTTACCTACGACGAAGCCTATAAATCATTCCTGAATAGTGTTTTCACAAAAAGCCAGAAACCAAAACCTTATCTATAACATGGTCCACACTGCAAGTGTTCTTGCTCGTCTGAAACTCCTCATAATATGTTCTTTTGTTTTTGGAACTAATTGCTTAAAAATGCCAACATTAACTGATGCACATACATGCTATATGATTAGTCATGCACTTTTTTCTGCCTTGACACTGCACAATTCATCTTCATAAAAAGATATATCAAAAGGCAAAACTTGGAGGCAATAAATTCTATTTACAGTACTCGATTTTGACATAAAATTCGTCTACCATGAATCACAGAAAGCAATTAAGGTCATTAGACCAGCAAGAAAGCAAAGATATATATCATTCACTCTTGTCAATAAAAGTTAACAAAAATGAAAGATTTGTGCCAGAGCATGGTTTCTTTTTTCTCTTTAACCCTTTCGTTCTTGCTTTCTTGCTCTCTTTTTTCTTTTATGTTTTATCATGAATCTCTTTAATTCTTTCATGTCGGCATGATTATGTATGATTAAGCGATATCAATTTTACGTAATTAAAGTGATGAGAGGGAGAAAGTATAAGTTTGAATCCTTAAATTAATGTTCATAAGACAAGACAAATAAGCAAGAATATATAGTTTTTGGTTAAAGTGAAAGGTGATTTTAGAGTTAAAATAATTACAAGACTAATCTCCCACATGTATGGCTAAGAGACATATCTTAATGCATGATCTCGAGTTGCAAGTTATCTAATTTTGTACCATTACAACAAACTGACTTTGAAATATGATGTTCTACCCATAAATTTCAAAGATAAAGGCACCCGTGTAGAAATGAAAAACCCCACGTTAAAGATACTTCTAACAACCGATCTACTGTTAAGAAAAAAATTGCCGATAAATAATTAAATAGTTTTTTCTTCATATAGATAATCAAATAGTTAAATTGGAAGAATTATACATCTAAATTCTACACTAAATGGAAGTTCAATATAGAGGGGAAAGTTGAAATTAAATTCCATTTTTTTCTTCTCTTTAATTTCTTTTCTTTTCTTTTCTGTTCTTTTCTTTTCTTTTCTTTTCTTTTCTTTAGATGAATATATAGCTAATGAAGTTATAATGCAATTATGCTCAATTAGTTTAGTTTAATTATTAAATAAACAAATTAAAGGGCTAAGCCTAGGTATAGTGTGTACTATAATGAAGCCTTTTTAAAAATCAGTTTGACAACAAACAACAACAATAACCACCACAATAGAGATGATCAAAAAACAATATGCAATAATGGATCTCAAAAGGTAGAAGTCTTGCTTTGCCCCCACTATCTCTGCTTCCCCCTTTATGAAAAATAGAAACCTCCATTTTTAAAAAGAGATTAGCTTTCAGGGTTCAACAGTATATGCATGGATCTCCTTCCTTAATATTTCTTTTCCTTTACTTACTTGCATAACTTTTGGTGCCCATATCAAGCACTGTTCAATGCCACCTTTTCCTTCCTGTAAAGTTCTCCAATATTATAACTCAACTTTTATTTTTAAACCACCGAAAATGTGATATAAAGTGGTATGCGTTTTTTTCTCTCTCAATCAGACTCGCTTGAATTTGAATTACTTTGCGGTTTAATGAAAAAAAATATTTTTAACTCTAATTTTTGATTGACAAAAATATATTTGCAATTTAATTTGACCATGAATTTCTTTTTTCTTTTTTTTTTGTGGGGTTTTAGCATCACATAAAATCAAATCCATCCATTGATGGATGATGGGTGGCATATGGCTTGTACACCAACACCAAGAAAGTCTCTAGTATGTCCTCCTCCACCTACATTGTCTTCATGACTCTGCAGTTTCTGGCGTTTGGCTGTGTTGTTGCTGTGATACATATGAAGCTGACTCAAACTGGAAAAATCATTCCCTGATTTCTCCAAACCATGATCACTGGTTGCAATTATGTTAGTGCTTATTGGGTTTGAACCATACAAGCCACAGAACTTGTTCCCTGCTTCTTTCAACCCAAAACTACCCAGAAATGATGGATCAGTTGAAGTTGCACCAATCTGAGCAGCCTTTTGCAGCAAAGCTGTGGCTGACATATTTGCAGCTGCTGATTCTGTTCGTTGTTGTTGTTGAGTGCTATATAATGAAGGAACACTTACAAGCTGATGAGCTTCTTTGACATTGTTAGTTAATGGAAGTGAAGTGGTAGTGCTCGTCAACTCTTCGTGACCATTACTTGAAGTCAGTTTGTTCGCAAAAATTGGCCAGTTTAGTTGATAATTGTCATGACTTGGAGGAGGATTTGAGCACGAAACCTGAAGAGGGTCTTGACCAAAACTCATTGACCCAAGTTGATGAATCTCTTGAAGATTTTCTTGGTTGCCTTGATGATGGCCTTGACCAACCCACAAGGAGAGTCCTCTTGTGGTTTGGTCATTGCTTGAAATTGGGTTGAAAATGGAAGAGAAATGTTGTGCCATGTTTGGCCCTAATGGTGTCCCCATTAGGTGGTGATAGTTGATGGCTGCAGCTAAATTGCTCATGTTTGTTGCAGCATTTACTCTTGCAGTTTCCTCTGCTAATGCATCACAGAATGCTCGATGAGTGATGAAGCTATCACGCCTGCTCACACATTCCAAAAAGAACTTATAGTTCAATGATACTGAAATTGTTCTTTAAAACGCCAAAAAATTGAAATAACAGCAAGAAACTTATTTTCAAATTACAAAAAAATAATTTTAATTGTTGAATATATATGTACATTTTAACTCTAAGATTTAAATTTCGATTTTTCTTATAAAAAATGAAATAAATAATTGTTTTTTTTAAGAGGAGTCGAATCCTCGAAACAGAAATTAAATGATAATGTGTTTTCACCTATTTTCTTTTCTTTTTCTTACAAAACTCGACAGAAATAAAGAGGATAAGGGGAGCGGCACAGACAAAGATATCATAGGCTCATAACTACAAAAATCACTTTTACGCTTCATAATAGTTTCCTATTTAAGATGTTTGATAATTTCAATTTTGAATATTAAGTTAAGTGGTCTATATGCTTCTCCATCATGATCTATCATCCATCACACAGACAAACACATCACAACCACTACCTTCCCTTTCATTGCTTTATTAATTAGCCCTTGTTAATCACAGTTTTCTTTAGACCCTTTTGCTTTCTATATCAGAAAAAAGTTCCTCTATTTCCTCAAGGTCGGTCTGACCTTATTAAGTGTCAAATTAATTACATAGTCTGTAGTACTGAAGAAATTACCTACATGAAGGTCGATATATTATCATATAGTCAAGTCGATATAATTATATGACTTAGTAATACTGTAGATGTGAGTTCAATAACTACCTGATATCTGAAAACCAAGTGATTCAATCAAAAACACAAATTAAATATCGAATTAATTCTAGTATTACTATCACTATGATGTATAAAACTGTTTTTACCTTGAAAAAAGAGTCCCACAATCACATTTGTACTCTCTGGTGCCACAGGTCTTAGAGTGAGCTTTCCAATCTGACTGAACAGCATATCTCTTAGAGCACTTCTCACACTTCCACTTTTTCTCACCATGTTTCCTACAAAAGTGCTTCTTTATACCAGTTAGG
>CAODLS013674725.1:0-17281 GCA_948243855.1 Flueggea neowawraea
GTTTATGGCCACAGGAACAATCTGATCAGCTAACTCTGCAAACAAAGAACTAAACCTCAACAAATATGGTTCTCTACATGTGGTCCCTTCAGGGCAAACGACTAAGTCACCTTCATTTAGGAGTTTTTGCATTGCTTCACCGTCTCTTTGTCTTTCTCTAGTAAGTCTTACTGTTTTAATTGGTGCTATTAACTCAGACAATTTGCTGAGGCTATAAGTCACTGCAGTTAATGGCTTACACAAGCATGTGCAGAGGAAAACTGGGTCTAGTAGTGTCCTATGTGTGCACACGTATAGGACACCCTTTGTGCGTCTTGATGAGCTTGAAGTCTTGAAGTAGGATCCTTTGACTCTAATATCAAGACCACTACACATGCCAAAGAATAAGCCTACTTTATAAGGTAATAACGTGCCAATTAGGACTCTAAAAATGGAAAGAGGTAACCCAAGTAGAAGCCACAAGAACATGGCAAGTGTAGCTAAGGGTGTTGGAAAGAAAGCTAGCCTTCCATCATGGAATACTAGAGGTTTAGGGTACTTCTCTCTTGGCATTATTGATGACTTCGGGTTGCCTTTGATTTCTGATTCTTTGCTCACCACATAACCTTCCTGTTACATTCACAAACAAACAAAAAATACAAACATAAATGTCATCAAAGTACAATGCATTTGAATTCTTAAGTTTGCCTATTAAGAAACAAAAATTCGTTATTATTAACTATTATGCGGAAAAAAACAGACATCTTATACTTGGTCTTGAAAATGGCCCTAAACTAAATAATTGTCCTTAAATTAAAAGGAGTCTGAAAGAACGTTGATGGCTTTTAAGATGTGTTCTTCACTCAAGGGGCCCTTTATATTGAATTACTTATGGGAAAAAGTACCAAAAACCAAAATATCTCTGCATATAAACAGTCAAACATTTTCAAGAAAGAACTTTTATGTCATTGCACCGTCTCTCATATGTATTAAACCAGACACAAAAAAATAAAATAAATTAATGATCTAGTAGTTTTGTTTACCTTGCAGAGAGAAAGGAAAAGATGGTCATGGTGGCTTGAACTTCCAAGTCCTATTTCAGGCCTTTTGTCACCAAAATACTCCTTGAGAGCTCTATGCTTCAAAACCAAACCAGAACTTGAAACCAAACCAGTGAAATAACCGCCAACCGTGTTCAACTCAGTGCCAACCACCTTATGAACACACAAATATTCCTTGAGAAATCCCTCCACCATCACTCTTGGGACACCTGTAAACACAACCCTGGTTCCAGCTGAAGCTAATACTTCATATGCATGAACATGAAGATTTTCCAAATAAAACTTGGGCAAAACTGCCCTACTCACATTTTGCATATCTTTCTTTTTAAGACCACAAAAGGTTATAAAGATCATAACCCTCATTTTGGACTCATAATCCAAAACCCACAAAACAGGACATGACAACAACAAGAAAAGAGCTCTTAAAATGCTACCACCTTCAAAAGCAACTAGCATGAAGTAAGGGAAGAATGAAAGGGTCCTTAACAAGGAACCTTGAATATCACAAACCAATGTATCAAAACTCCTATTTTCCAAGCAACACTTTGTAACACTTGGAAAAACAGGAGTTGTCGTTGATTGGGATGATTTTAGAGATGGATTCTTTGAAAAGAAACCATAACTTCTAAACTTCCTAGCAGCCTTATAGCATGAATTTGCTAAAAGCTGGTATAAAACCCAGTCTAAAAGCTTGACAAGCACCATTCTGAACATGGTGCTTTTCACCTTCTTCCTCTAGTTGTTTTTCTTTCAATGTCGATGGTGTTTTGTAAGCAAGGAAAGGAAGCTATAATCTTACAGTGGGAGAGAGATTTGAGAAGTGAATTAGAGATAAAGAGAGACCTACAAAGAAGAAAGCAGATAAAGATTATTTATAGTAGTCATCAAAGGACTATGAGAGAAGGCAACGGAGAGGTTGACCAATAAATAAGTATATTGTTTTTAGGATTGACCTTGGCACTAATTCTTATCTTTTATCTAGGGCTTTAAATTTTTTAAAAAAATGAAAATTTGTCTGGCTAACATGTTCTTGGTGGGTTTAAATTTACATAAAATCTTTTAGATGTCATTTTCTTAACCACAAAGTGGCTCTCAACATGCTTCATATTTTAATTCGTATATTGGGTTGCCACTGCTAGGTTAGTTTGTCGTTGAACGCCTATGTAATTTCTGGTCTACGTTGATTCGTATTGAGCTAGCTTTCCCTCTCTTTCTTGCCAACAACATTTTTCAATTAGCATTGGAATGTGGGCACCGTTTTTAAGGAGACCTTTTTTGTTTGTTAAACAGCCTGGAGGAACCTTCACCAATACTGATTTTAATTCAATTTGCGTTCAGTCCATTTTCATCAATCAATCACAGACAATCTTCTGTTAGATTACCCACACCATCTGATTGTTTGACTTTTATCGTCTGACAAAAAGACGTGTAGGGTCAAAATCCATTGTAAATATTTCGGTGGCTTTTGCCTTTTTTTTTTTTTTCCTTTTTTCTCTAAATTATAGATTCTTTCTTTTGACTGCTAAATTATAGATTCATGAGTCATGATTCTCACATTCGAATATGAAGTTAACAGTTATTTATAAGCATTCTTTGTTAGCCCATTAATTTCCTTTATACGAAGAAAAAAAAGTGTGAACATAAGTGAACAAGAATAACATTAATTAATTAAGAGCTTAGAGTTGGTTCATAATAATATAGATGTCTTTTATGTATCTGTCGGATTAGAGATTTACAACGTTTGGGTTGGCCGGGTTGCGCAGTTTTGCAAATTTTTGCTCTCCCCTTACATCACAATTACATAGATTGTCACATATTCGATGATAGAATTTTCTTACAACATCCGGTGGAGAGAAAATGTTCGCTTTTTGACTTTGATTGGTTTCTATTTTATTTTATTTTTGTCTGATGACTAATTAATGAAGCTTTTGCACTATTCAGAGATCGAAAAATGTTTAATGCGAGCATCATACAGTTAGCAAATGTATGAGATCCAAGTGTATACACAACCACAACTAAATATGGATCATGTTAAATATAACAGGCAACCGTTGTAACGCAAACATGTTTTTCATCTATTGGTTGAATTTAATTTCATAGTGGGACCTTTTCTTCCCCTTTGTCCTGTTAAGGTTTGTTCACACACGATTTGTTCAATCTTAAGCGTAACTGGTTGTTGATAGCTCAACTGTAACTTACCAAGAACTTCAAGACTTTTTTTTTTCTCCTTTTTGTGTAACAATTTCCGAGAAGTTCATTGAAGGAGAGTGCATGAATTGAATTGTGAGGTAGGTAAAGTCATGGCAATGGTGAAAATTGAAATTCAACAACATAACAATCGGCATGATTTTTGTCGTCATAGAATCTAATGACATTTTGACAGGGAAATTTGGGTAGTTACCTTCATGCGATTCTTATTAATGGTTTAGTAGTGGTTATTTTTTTTATTAGGATGATTGATTACAATGCATATGATTGCAATGAAGTTCGGTCGTTAATTCATGTCTCAAATCAAAAATTGATTTTGTTTTTAGTTTTTAATTTCTTTAGAATCATACGTCATTGTTTTCCATAAGTTTTCTTACAGGGATGCATACAATACTGTGAAGTTAACCTAACAGCTAAATCATGCAAAGAACGCACAAACAATGATTTAATGTGTTATTATTTTTCGATTTGATTACAGAGCTGAACATTTTCTCAATGAAGTCAATCAAATTTTATCACGAAGTAGTCACTTAGTGAATTACCATTTATTTGAGTAAAAAATGTTACATGGCAGTGTCATTTTTTACCAAAAATATGAACGACTCTTCAAAATTGAGACAAAAAAAAAATCGAAGGAGCAGATTTAATATTATTAAGTATAACATTTGTTTAAGAATTGGTCTTAAAAATCCCTCTCACGCACAATCACATTACACTTCTCTATTTTGCCCCCCATCTCTATAACATTATTGCAATTACTAACCTGGTGACATTGTCTACCGCAATTTAATATTTTTTGGATGCCTCTTGGATAGTGTTTTCTAACTGAGATGTAAACACCATGATTTTTGTTTTTTGGACAACCATGTATTTAAATTTCCTATTCATCAAGTCTTTTTTATTTTGTTGGATATTTTAATTAATCATCATCTTCTATTTTTTAAATTTAATTAATTTGTTCCAGTTCAACTAGAAAGAGTTATTATAATGGACTATAAAAATTTAAATGCAAACGATTGACAAATGGAAAAAATTATTAAATACCAAAGAATAATTTAGCTTTGAAGGCGTCAAATACCACATAAACGAAATAAATAAAGAATAATTAAACGATTGATTAAGTCTATCTCAAAATGCGCAGCAGAACGTAATCAGTTGGATGCTCTATGAAACGAGTTGTTGCTAGTCACCACGAACCACATTTACAAACGCAAAGGGAACGTGGATTGTATCCGCAACCCAAGAATCACTAGAAGGATCTCTACTAAGATAATCTACCATTTACAAAGATAAAGAATCTCTCTTCTTTCTGCTCTAAGCCTGACGTCAACAAGAGATGAGAGAGGGAGAGTTTCAAGTGTTTCTGTAAAAATATTAACTTTATTATCTACTATGGTTTTGTATCAGCATTTTATACTGATAGGATTTTAGTTCTCCTAAACCAATTAGGAGGCCATCTCCATCTCCAAATCCAACTAAGAATGTGTTAGCAAAAACTCATTTAGTGATTAACCTAGTTGAATGCCCAAACTAAATTGAGTTCAGGTTCCACCCATTATTCGGCATGGGCAAACCCATTTTCTAACAAGTACAAAGAGGAAATGGTTGTAAATTTGATAAGCATGATCCCCACATCAAGTATTAAGTATAAATACACATACGAGCAGGATAACATAATATTCTTATATATTTATATGTTACACGTACCCACTAAACCAAATTATAAGCCTTCCTCAAATCAACTTTAAAAGCGTAGATATCAGTTTCCCTTTGTCCTTGTGATAATTCTTAACTAAATCATGCGTCAATAAAATATTGTCAACAATCCTTCTACCTTTAATGACAACTAATATCTACAAGGCTGCAACTGATCAAATTACGTATATTATTTTTGTTGACAGAATAGTATAGACAATATTCTTGTTTAATCAAAGTTCATATGTTACTTGTGGTTATTGAATGGAATATAGGCAAGACCCAATAAAATAATCAACTGTGATCCCTAATTCTTTAATTAATAGGTTGCACAACTAGGATACAACTCCATAATATTCTTTAATCAAAGTTATTCATGTGTTACTTGTGTACACAAATATACCAATTTGCAATTGACTGACAAAGGGAGGTTCGAAATTCAAAAAATTGCCCCGTTGTACAATGGTTAAGGTTATGGTGTAGTTCTCGAAACTTTTTTCCTGCTCTTAAAGCTTTACACATAAGCTTACATACGCTTTTGTTTCTTTATGATATGCCTCACCCAGTCCAATTTCCATAATCTCCGCTTCCAATACTTTTTGATGTCTTGAAAATTGAATTTGTGTTTGCTATTATGCTTCTGAAATAAACTATAACAGACGCCTGACAAACCACAAAACTTATTAATGTGTTAAGAAAGTAGTATTCATCTCCTACACTATACGAGAGGTGTAAGACCGCTACTGAGATTCTGAGTTTCCTTGATTTAGCCGGGTATTATAGGAGGTTTATCAACGACTTCTCGAGGATTAATGCTTCTGCTCCTATGACTTGGTTAACTTAAAAGGGACTTAAATTTGTTTAGTATGGCAGGTGTGAGGACAATTTTCAAAAACTGAAGAAATGTTTGACTAGTGTTCAAGTTTTGGTTTTACCTTCGGGTTCTGAACGGTTTGCGGTGTACTATGATGCATTGAGGATTGGCCTAGATTGTTTATTGATGCAACATGGAAAAACAATCGCCTATGCATCAAGACAACTTAAAAGGCACAAGCAGAACTATCAGACGCACGATTTGTAGTTAGCAGCAATGGTTTTTGCACTCAAGATTTGGAGACATTATTTGTACGGAGAGACTTTTGAGATCTTCACAGATCTTAAGAGTTTGAAGTACATTTTTGGACAACGAGATCTGAATCTGAGGCAGAGGCATTGGTTAGAGTTGCTAAAACA
This sequence comes from Flueggea neowawraea, assembly GCA_948243855.1. NCBI lineage: Eukaryota > Viridiplantae > Streptophyta > Magnoliopsida > Malpighiales > Phyllanthaceae > Flueggea > Flueggea neowawraea. The sequence goes on from CAODLS013674725.1 coordinate 6,177, forward strand.
TTATGATTTTACTATATCATATCATCCTAGTAAGGCCAACGTGGTTACCAATGCTTTGAGTAGAAAGTTGATGGATAGTTTAGCCCACATTTTTGTTTAGAGGCGACATGCAATGTCCGAGTGGCATAAGCTTGAGTTATAATTTGATCACTCAGTGGTGTTGTCGGGTCATATTGAGGTGATGCTGGTACTAATGGACAGAATTCAAGATGTAAACAATATGGCAATACCAAGAGGGGGTGAATTAGATTTCTTTGTTAAAGTTAAAAACTTTTGAATATTTTTAAAACAGAAATACAAAAGATAATCCAAGACAGAACCACACAAGAATAAACAATAATAAATCAAAGTAAATAGAGTAGGGATAGAAGAAACAAAGCCCAATATTTATAGTGGTTTGGTTCTCTTTGACGTATGTCTACTCTTAAGGGTAAATAGTGCAGAGATCCATTCAAGAGTTTTAATCCACTAATAAACTTCCTCACTTCCGGGTGGAGGCAAACCCTTATAATCCTTGTTTTGCAGGCCAACAAGAAACCTTTACAACCTTGTTTTAGGACTAAACAAGAAAACCAAACCTAGTTTTTTAAGACTCACTAGAAACCACTCTTGTTTTATAAGGGACAACAAGTGAAACCAATTCTTTCCTCAAGCTTTTAACACAAAAGCTTGATTACCAATGAATTAAAAACTGTAGGATATATCTCACACCAACTCAGTAAGCAAGTAATAACTCAAAAGCTCAGTTGGAATGTAAGAACACAAGAGAGAGAAAATCAACAATCAAATTTGCAAAGCTTGGGCACACTCTGAAAATTTTTTCTTATTGTACCTTGAACTATATACATCTATTTATATCAGCTCTCTCTGAAATAGCTGTTTCGAGAGATATGCAAAAAGCTAAAATTGATGAAGTCAAACCTTAGTACGTGCGTACCATAGGTACTACGTGTGTAGCATAGGGTTTCATCAAAGTAGTAGTCGCATGATACCGCTTTCTACTTGCACTATACTAAGTTTGGTTGCTAATGTCTCATTCAGGATACCATCAGGTGTCTACTACATGCGTTGAGATTATTGTACGTGCATAGTACTTCTATGTTGCGTGATCAACATGTTCTTCTACGTGCGTTGACGAGTTTCCACATATCACACATTTGATTCTGGACAAGAATGTGTTAGAGAATATTTAAATTCAAATCCTGAAGAGCGTCTCAAATTTGTCATCTTGTCCACCTTAGCCTCGTCTATGTGCGTAATATCATTATTACATGCGTTGAACCAGAATGTCTGACACCAGCTGTCACCAACTGTAATTGTTAGAGAATATTCTCTTTTTGAATTAAATTCCCAAGGCGCGACTTCAACTTGTCTTCATTTTGGGCCCCGTATACGTGCACAACACAAAATGTTACGTGTGTAGTATAATCCTCTTGACAATTTGACTTGAGCGTTTTACGCGCATTGCACTAGTTTAAATGTGGCATGGCTTTTCCAGTGAGCTTTCTTCAATTTTCATCAAGGACAAATCTATGTGCGTAGATTCTTCTTTTGCGTGTGTAGTATGACGCATCATCCAATCCAGTATATTGTCTTCTATGGTTGCTTCTTCTGCCCACATAACAACGGCTTCTATGCGTGTGCTGCGCATACTGAGTGCATTATATATATTTTTGTGTGCCCAATGTCCATTCTAGAACTTATAGAATTAATGCAGTATGATCAACATGCACAAATCATAGATTAAAGCGCTTAGGAAAATCTTCATCATGCTTAGAAAGGTCTATTACGTGCGTAGCTTAACTGTTTCAAGTTTTTTGTTAAATCATCAAAACTTAGAAGGAATTCTCAGTGTGAATCTGAATTGATTCAACAATCTCCCCCTTTTTGATGATAACAAAACATTGAAAGAGTTTGCACTCCCCCTCAATTATCGCCTCTATTAAAAAGAACTTGGACAAAAATTTGAAAAGGATGATCAAGGTTGTTAAGCCTTGTCTATTTGTTAGTCCTTATCAGTTTGAAATATCATACTAAAATCAAAGCATTTATCAACAAACAACAAACTCTACATAAAAATTCTCCCCATTTTTGTTATAATCAGAAAGGTAGAAACCAAATAAGAGCAATAAAGCATGTAAGACATTCAAATAAGATAGGAGAAGAAGATACAATTGCATTTAGTATTCAAAACATAGATGAGTTCATAGCATATAAACAAGACAAAATGATGCAAGCGTATACATGACAAAAATGTGGATCCTAGTGCTATGAAAATCACTTTGAACTTGGATCCGAAGGAGGCTTGCAGATTTCATCCAAAGCTTCATAGGCTTGATAAATTATAACTTTAAACATTTCACGATCACACCATTGGTCTATAATGCCTTCAATAACTCTATGGAGAAACAAAATATCAAGAAAAGTCTGATCATTATCATCTTCATCATCTGAGCTGTCGACATAAACAATGCGTGGAAGTGGAGGTAAAGTAGCAAGAAGAGCATTTTCTCTTGCAATGGATTCTCTGAGAGCTTTATAGATTGCTTCTTTGGCTTGCATTCTTATGACATCAGCTAAAGTCAGTTGTGGAAGTGTAAAAGTGCCAAGAAATTCACACTCTGACTCACTAGAATCACTGCTAGAATCACTTGAGTCACTGTTAGATGCCCTTCCTTTCTGGTTCATGATGTGTGCAAGGAAGTCTTCTCTCATTTTCTTAACTCTTTCACTGTCAGTATAGGCTTTGGATACTCGAGAAGTTGAAGGAATTTATGAGATGTGATCTACTGGTCTTTGCTCAGTAGGAATTTCAGATGTTATGTGCAACTTCTCAACATCAATTACTATTTTCTCAGCAGGAGGTCTCAGAGCATCATCCATTTTCTCAATTACAACTTTAGCCACTTGCTCTACTAGCATTTCATCCACTTCCTCTGAGGGCTCTTTTGCCATTATCTCAACTGCTTCTTCATAAATCTCCTCAGCTACTGCTTCAATAATTTCTTGAGCTATTTCATATATTTTTTGAAATATTGAAACTTCAAAGTGTGTCTCAGTGTCTGCTTATTATACCTCCGTTTGATTACCATTCTCAACAACTATATGGCCTTGACTGTGCTCTTCTTCACCTATTGCCATTTCAATTTTTGCATCTTCAACAAATTCAGGCTGTGATGCCTAGACATCTTCCTCATGTGATACAACATTCTGCTTTTCAACCTAAGGCTCAAAATTTAAGTCAACTCCTCCAAGATCTCCATCATCACCATTTTCTTTAGTCATTGGAGGACAAACTGTTGGAGGAGGTTGAGTGTTTCTTAAACTTCTGACCTCTTCTCATAAGCTTTTGATTTGCCTAGCATTTTCTTGAAGCATACTGACTTGAAGCTCAAAATTCAAGCTAGTTTTAGCTTTAAAAGCAGTGACTTCTTGTCTTAATTTGCCCAGTTTTGTTCTCCTAAATCGAGTTGAGCTAGGATTAGGTTCAGCTGCAGTTCATCCTAACTTTGTTCCTCATTACTTCTTTCTTCTTCGGTTTCTTCTTCCTCCATTTCTTCAGGAATTTTAGGTTGTGATTGTTGTTGAGGACCTTTCTGTCGAACAAAAATCATGTCTCTTTTCTTTGGCATGTATTGGTTGTCATTTGAATCCTACATTTCATCTCCTTGTCTTAGGTAAGGTTGATAAACATAACATTGACCTAGAGTTCTAAATAACTTCATATCATGAAGAGATGAAGCTTTGATTTTTCTTGACTCTAAGACTTGTGTGTTGTCATTCCCTTTGAAATCCATTTGGAAGTGTCGAAAGATTCTTGTTAAGTGACTAGCATATGGCATGCTCTCTCTTCTTTGTCTGTCCTTTACTTTGAAGGTTGGAAAGTTGAAGTTCTTTGCTTTATCCAACATCCAATCAAGCACCACATTGGAAAAATTAATTTTCCTTCCAATCATCATAAGATAAGTCATTATCAAGTCTTGATTGGTGAATGGTGACTGAGTGTGTGACTTAGGTTGGATGATATTGGAGAATGCTAGGTGGACCATCTTCCAATGAACTCCAATATCATTTTGATCTAAATGTTTTGCCTCCACCTTCATAAGACCATGCTATTAAAGCATGATTCTTTTTATTTCGGCAATATCTACGACCACTTTGTTTCCTTCCTCATCAAAAAACCTGAAACCCCATTTTCTTTTCTTACAACACAACCAGTTTTACTTAGATCAAACAAGTCATGAAGTAATTCTTCATCAACTAGAATTTTTTGTCCATTCGCCCTACTGCTTATCCCAATATTTTCAAACCACAAAGGTATTTCTTCATCACTATCCTACCATTGCCTAGCATTGGCATAGAATTCTTTGACCATTTCAGCATAATAGTCATCAACAACACAACAAAAATAATGAATTCTGTAAGTTCTAAAGTTTTATTCTATTTCAAGACCTCCCTCACTCAATGATCTAAAATCAAATAGGCAAGAGTCTACAATCTTTACCTGGGCTAGACGAGTGTATAGCCTCACAACTTTAATGTCCACAAATTTCACCGAATCAAAATAATGCTTTATGACAATCCCCTTCTGTTTCTTCTATTTCTTGGATGGAGATGCCACCAGTACGTCCTGCTTAGTGAACTTCTTTTTGGGAACATGAAACACCCTTCTCAGGAATGTGCTTGTCATGAGCCTTTTTGGTGCAAATTTCAATTTTCTTTTTAGGAACATGAAACAAAGTAATTAGGAAAATTTAGGGTTAGTGTGATTTGGAATTTGTAGAAAGGTGAGGAATTTTGTTCAGAAAAGTGTTTCAAATCAGTTGGGTCTTGATTTTGAGAGAGAGAATGGAATTGAGCTTTGGTGAATGTGAAAGAGGGAATGAGCTTAGGTTTCAGAGGTTTGATTTTGGGAAATGAGAGGGAAGTTGTGAATTTAAATTTAAGTAGCAGAAAGGATGTTCTACACATGCAGTACTTCATCTTCTGCATGTTTATAGTAAGTTTGTGAAAACTTACCTGCTTACAATACCCATCTACACACATAGACAAGTCTAGAGAAACTTTGGTTAATTCTATTTTAAAAGTATCATTGGGCTTTACGCGGTATCTAGTAGTACACGAACAAACGAGTTCAATATAAATGTAGTTGGTTCTGTTTCAAGAAGGGCACCACGACTCACGCGCACAAGAAATGGATATACGTGCACAAAAGTGACAAAATAGCATCTACAAGCATCCTTCCATATCACGCTCACTAGACCATCTTCAGATTGGACACAACGTGCCTTAAGCATCTTCAACATGAGAATCCATCTTTGTACTACGTATGTTATATTCCATCTTACGTACATGCTACAAGCTGTTTGGAACCAGTGCCACTGCCTCAAATACTACGTGCCTTGTACCCATACCAATGCGCACAAAGCCACTAGACTTGATTCTCAGAAAAAATTCAACTTGTACCACGTGAACAGACCACAGTATAACGCACATAGTAGCCAACACTGATGAGTCTAGATATATCAAAACTTGAATGACGTGCGTTATATCTTCCCTAACGCGAACAATAGATTTGCAGAAACCAAGTGGCAGAATTTTGAGCCTTCCAATCCTTAGTGATTCCATTTGCACATTTGATCACTTTCATATACATGTATGCATGAATGTAAATGATCAAAAATTATGTACACAAAACAATCAAAATTCATTCAAGTCATACATGCCAATTCTTCTACGAATGGAAACAAAGTTTTTCTCATCAAGGGGTTTTGTAAAGATATCAACAAGCTGATCATTTGTTGGAGCAAATTTAATTTCAATATCTCTCTTAAGAACATGATCACAAATAAAATGATGCTTTATGTCTATATGTTTTGTTCTAGACTGTTGAATTGAATTTTTAGAAATATTAATGGCACTAGTATTGTCACACTTAATTGGAACCTTTGAAAATGCACTTCCAAAGCCCAAAAGTTGTTGCTTGATCCACAAAATTTGAGCTACACAACTTCCAGCTGCTACATATTCAGATTCAGTAGTGGATAAAATAAAAAAAATTGTTTCTTAGAGAACCAAGACACCAGTGAATTTCCTAAGAATTGGTAAGTACCCAAAGTGTTTTTCTTATCTAATTGGCTTCCTGCATGATCAACATCGCTATAGCCAACTAAATCAAAGCAATCATGTTCAGGATACCATAAGCCTACATTCTTACTGCACTTAAATGAGATTCTCTATGACAGGACTGGAAATGAGCACATAGACAAACACAAAACATTTTATCTAGCCTATTTGTAGTAAGATAAAAGAGAGATCCAATCATACCTCTGTATAGCTTTTCCTCTACTTATTTGCCTTGCTTATCCTTGGTGAGTTTGGTGGTGGTGCTCATAGGAGTTGGTGACGGTTTGGCATTTTCCATTCCATATTTCTTCAATAAATCATTGACATATATGCTTTGATTTATGAATATTCCATCCCTCAGCTGCTTGATTTGCAGTCCAAAGAAGTTGATCATCGCAAACTCCTTTTGCATTAACTTGGAAAAATCATCACACAAGGATTTGTTAGTAGCACTAAATATAATATTATCAAAATAGATTTGCATTAATAATAAATCATTACCTCTTTATTTGAGAAACAAAGTATTATCAACTTTACCTATTTGGAAACCATTGTCTATAAGATATAGACTCAACCTCTCATACCAAGCTCTAGGTGCTTGCTTTAATCCATATAGAGCATTTTTCAGCTTGTAGACATGGTTTGGACAATATGGATCTTCAAAACCAGGGGGTTGTGCCATATATACTTCTTCTTTGATATAGCCATTTAAGAAAGCATTTTTTACGTCCATTTGGAACAACTTGAAGTCCTTGAAACAAGCATAAGCACACATTATCCTTATGGCTTCTAGTCTAGCCACTAGTGCAAAGGATTCTTCAAAGTCAATTCCCTCTTTTTGACTATATCCTTGAGCAACAAGTCTTTACTTGTTCTTCACCACATTTCCTTGCTAATCTTCTTTGGTCCTATGAACACATTTTGTGCCAATCATGTTGCTATCCAAAGGTATAAGAACCAAATCCCACACTTCGTTCCTCTTGAATTGGCTTAGTTCTTCTTGTATAGAGGATACCCAATATTCATCTTCCAATGCTTCTTTGACATTTTTTGGGGCTATTTGAGAAATGAAGGCAAAGTTTTTTGTATGCTTGAGAGTTGATCTTGTGGCTACTCCTTTTGTAGTATCACCAATGATGAGTTCTTTTGGGTGATCTCTAGCATATCTCCATTCTTTTGGAAGCTCTTTGACTTTCATCCTTTGAATAATCTTGGTTAGGATTTGAGGAGCCTTGTTGTTGGTCAATAATTTTGAGGTCTTTGAGCTTTTCACCAACACCTATGCTTGCATCATCATCATCATCAATTCTAGGAGAGTTATTAGTTTCATCCAAAATAGCATGAATCGACTCTTTAACCTTCTCAATCCTTTTGTTATATACTCGATAAGCTTTGCTTATGGATGAATAACCAAGGAATATGCCCTCATCAGATTTTGCATCAAGCTTTCCTAGGGCCTCCTTTCCATTGTTATGAACATAATATTTGAATCCAAATGCATGGAAATAAGAGATATTGGGTGCCTTCCTTTCCACAACTCATTAGCAGTCTTTTTAAGTATGGATCGAATGTATGCCCTATTCACTATATAGCTTGTGGTGTTGACCGCTTTAGACCAAAAGTACTTGGGGAGGTTGTTCTAATTTAGCATAGTCCTTGCCATTTCTTGTAGAGTGCTATTCTTTCTTTCTACAACATCATTCTATTGTGGAGTCCTTGGAGCAGAAAAATTATGCAAGATGCCATGGTCCTCACAATAAGACTCAAATGGATCACATGTGAATTCTTGTCCTCTGTCACTTATAATGGAAGTGATAATGTACCCTTTTCCATTTTGGAACTTTTTGCTATGTGACACAAATGCAAGAAATGCCTCATTCTTATGAGCAAGAAAGAATACCCAAGTGAATATAGAATAATCATATACAATGACAAAACAATATGCTTTACCTCCTAAACTCAAGGTGCTCATAGGACCAAACAAATCCATATGCAATAACTCTAATAGTCTAGATGTGGAGATAATGTTCTTGTTATTAAATGAAGACTTTGAAAGCTTTCTCATGACACATGCATTGCAACTAAGTCTTTCTAAAATTTGAGCTTGGGCAATCCTTAAACTAAATCAAGCTTGTTCAATTTAAAGATCATATGCATACTAGCAAGTCCTAGCCTCTTATGCTACAACCAAGTGTCATTGTTCACAACAACTAGGCATTTTTCATTGAAGGCTTTTGAGTCAAATAAATCAACAACATATATATTATTGTATCTACAACCAACAGGCAAAGTAACATCATGATCATCATACACCACACATTTAGAAGGTTTAAGCACAACTTTGCAATTTTTGTCACAAAATTGGCTAATAGTCAATAAGTTGTGTTTTAAGCCATCAACAAGCAAAACTTCATCAATAATTGGGTGTGGATACTTACCAACTTTACCTTCACCAATTAACTTATCTTTGACATTGTCTCCAAATGTAACGTAACCTCCATTTCTATGCAATATGTGAGAAAACATGGCTTTGTCTCCTGTCATATGATGAGAGCGTCCACTATCAAGATACCACATTTTCTTCTTTGCTCTTGCTCTTATACACACCTACAAGGACATATCAGGCTTTTGAAATTGGTACCCAAATCTTTTTGGATCCTTTTGAGTTAGTCCTCACTAGGTTGGGTAAGATTGTTCCTTTTGGAACCCAAATCTTTTTTATCCCAGCATACCTAGGATATGTTAGCTTGCAAGAGTTAGCATAATATCCATGCATGTTACTATTGGAATTCGTAACTAGAATATGACATTAATTCAATGGATAACACAGCAAAAATAACAAAAATTTTATCCTAGAATTCCACCAAGGATCTATGCATATTGACATAAACTATTAGGGTTAGGGTTATACCTTAAAACCAAAGCTTGATTGTATGAACAAATGAAGTGTTGATGTAGCTTTTAATGTTAAAACCGAATCACAAATCCTCATGTTGCCTTTGCGCGAACGTGTTTAAAGGTATCCACACAAACGAACATGCTTGGATTGGTGGAGTGTACTAGCACTTAGAATCTCTATTCTAATTCTCACAAATAATTTTTTCTCTTTGTTTGTGACACTTGTAAATTTGGCTATGCCACACCAAATAAGACTAGGGTGTGCTCCTATTTATAGGCATATAGGAAAACCTAAATAGGTGCACTAGGGTTAGCAAAAAAACATGTCCTTGTCCAAGAAGAATTCAACCACACAAAAATAAGGGCTGTGTACAGAAATCCTTCTCAAATTGGGAGCCAAAATCTCTTCCTGGTCATACAATGATTCGACCCTTCTTGTTTAAGGAAGAGAGGGCCAAATTTCCTTTCTTGTTTACGCAAGAATTCGGCCTCTCTTGTTTAAGAGAGACAGAGTCAAATTTCTTCCTAGTCAAACTAGGGTTTGCCTCTTCTTTTAACACAAGAATAAGAACTCCTAAAAAATATGAGTGGTGGCCGAATTTGCACTAGGGTTTTATTATGTTAATGAGATTTTAATTATATGATACGTTATCATTAAATAAATCACTCTATTATTAATATCTATGGGCCGAATTTATGTCACACATAAATAAGCCCAAAACAAGATTAATAAGTGAATTATATTAAAAGCACAATACATTAATTAATAATATCTTATATCATAAATAAGATATAAATTATAAAATCATAAATTATTAATAATTAATCAAATTAATTATCTTAATAATTCTTTTATCAAATGAGAGAACATTTGTAATCGAATCCAAATCATTTTAGTGTATGACCCAATATGCCCACTTGAAATTGGCAATGGGTCTCGTCCCAAACATTTGGGCCCATTGTCCATAAGCGGTATCTAGTAATACATTATGACAACCCAAAATCAAGTGCATTTGGTGATCCGAGTTAACCTTTCACAGTTTAATATTTAGTCTTTTTGTTTGACAATATCTATATTAAGCATAAGACATGGTCACATGTCAACCTTATATTCTTAATGCGTTTCTTTATCCTAAGTAGATTGATATGACAAATGATATTGACAACCCTTTATCAATTCATTTGAGTATGCATATATTCCATCAATCATACTCATCAAGTGGCCTAAAGATATCACTCTTCATAAGAGGAACAAATCCATCACTCTCACTATCACTCATCTACAAGATTCATGAAATATCCAATCATGACCTTTATTGTTATCCTATTATGGATGATGTTTGACCAAGTCAAAATACGCGATTCCTTATGTAGGAGTCGATGTGATTTTTCAGTCAGATGACTCAAACATCACCACTGCATGAAATCTATTAGTGACATTGATCCATTAAGTGCTTTCGTGGCGGGCCAGTCCAATAAATGTTCCCTAACATGTATCTATGTTCTAAGTGATATCTCATATTTATAATCAGTAAAACGTGATTATCCACTTAGCAACATACTAATCTTGGCTTGTAAACATTCCCATGATAACAATCGATTAGGGACATTTAGAATAGTATTCCTTTTGCCTTATGGTTTTACTATCAAGTCACACTCGATGACATAAGGAAGAATAAACTATTCATGAATTTTTTATCATCATAAAACAATATAATATTTCATATATATGAAATGAAATTCCTCTTTATTAAATGACATGACAATGTCTATCAATAATTGAACTTGGGGACAAAACTAACAATCTCCCACTTGAACTAGTCCCAATCAGGAACGAACCTAACACCTAAAGACCAAACAAGTCTTTCATGTTTCAGTTCTAGGACGCCTTGGTGAAAGGATCCGCCACACTGTCATTGAATTCAACTTTACATATCTTGATGTCTCATTTTTTCGACGATTTCTCGAATAAGGTGTAAACTATTAAGTACGTTTTGGTTCTGTGATATGGGTTTCTTGGCTTGAGCAACAGTCCTATTGTTATCACAATAGAAGTCTAGTGGGTTTGTGATGCTTGGGAC
>CAODLS013676349.1:0-11270 GCA_948243855.1 Flueggea neowawraea
TTTTTACAAGCTTGTTTGAAATTTGTTTAGATTTGGTCTAAAGTTTGTCTATATTTCAGATTTTTTAAAATTTCTTTAAAATTTGATTATACGTTATTTATATATTATTTATAGGTTATTTATATATATATATATATATATTGTATATACGTTATTTATATATTGTATGTATGTTATTTATATGTATTATATATATTTATATGTTGTATATATATTGTGTACACAAGTTACAAACATAATATAAACAAGTTGTAACACTAATATTTATATGTTCTACATCTCTTTAAAAGATATACAAGTTAGAAACATAACATAACATAAACAAATTATAAATATAGTATATACAAGTTACAAACATAGTATAAACAAGTTATAAAACTAATACTTGTATGTTCTACATTTCTGTAAAAGATATACAATTTACAAATATAGTATAAATAATACCCTAATTTTTTAAAAATAGAACACCACCAATAGAATATCAACAACATTCCAACAACATATAAACAAGATTTAGTAAATTTGAAAGTATGCATTTGTAAATTTGAAAATATTGAAAAATGAATATGTAATATGCAAAAGTGGGTTGTACAAAATAAATATTGTAAAGTATTGTGGGTGTATTGTGTAAAAACCACTTAAATTTATATGCCGAAGACTTTTTTACAATCAATGAGTCTTTTACATTTTATAAGAAACATTAAAATTTATACATCAGAATAAAAAAAAAAACATAAAACAACTCAAAAATAATCAGAGAAACTAACTAATCTTTTTGTCGTTTTTCATAGAACAAATTGGGTATTTTTTTAGATTTTTCTTCTTTTTTTTTGGTTTTTTTATGGTTTGAATCTAGCGCAAATTTTTTCGCATGAAATGTAAAAATCTGGTATAATTATAAAACAATAAGTTTTGTGCTTAATTTTGTAATTATAATTTTCAAGGGATATCTATGTAATTAGCTTCACAAATAGATAAATTTTTGTCTTTCTTTAATTTACAACTTTTTTAATTTGAAAAAATTAATTCGCTGAGAAAATTTTCATAATATGTTCTTACAAATATTTTTTCAATTATTTTATATTTTTTATTTGTATAGAAAGCATTTGTCTATTATAGTTGTGTATCTTTTTTTTTCCACAAGGTTTAGTATGTTAAATCTTGGGTGAAATCCATGATTGTCCCTGACATTTGGTGTATTGTTCATCCCGGTTTTTACTAGTTCTAAAATAGTTGCTCTAGTCCCTCCGTCTATCCTCTATTAGTTTTTCTTAACAAAAAAGGTAAAAAGATAAATTTACCCTCAAATTTAAAACTTATTTTATTCACCCTAAACCAAACTAAACCAAAGTTGACTCACCTCAACACCTAATCAAACCCATCCATTCCAAAACCAAAACCAAAAAATTAACCGAACCTAAACACCCAACCAAGCCCACCCATTCCTTTTTTTTCCTTTGTCATGAACTGAATCGAAACCCACCACCACTCAAACCAAAACCAAAACTCAAACCGAACCTTAAATACCCAACCCGAACCCACTCATTCATTTTCTATCTCCTATCACCATCTTTATCGACCCTCTTCGTTCTCTCTCTTCCACTTAACCACCACATCAGTCTCTCTCCCTTCTCAAAACCACAACCCATAGCTATAACCACCGTCACTCACATTTCACTCTTTGTGCTCTCTCTATCTCTCTCTTCCTTAAGCTTGTTCTCGTCTCTCTTTCGCCACGCTCTCCTCCCTCCTTTCCCTCTGAAATGTCATCGTTCACTGTTGAATTTTGAGGCGCGATTTTTGAGGAATTCAAATGGGTTTATGCTCCAGCAACCAAATCTTTGGTAGTTAACCTAACAAAGATGCATATTTGAAATGGGACAGTGAGGTGAGTTGAAATGGGTCAAATTGATTTCTGTTTTGGAATGGATGTAGAAATGCATTTGTTTGATTTTTGTGGTTTTTTTATATGGGATTTTATGAGTGTCTGATGGAGTTGCAGTGGCTTGGTTGAGGAGTTATGGTTCAGGGATGTTGACTTCAATTGGTGAAGAAATAGTGAGAGAGAGGGGGTGAGAGGGTTGTTTTGTGGGAGGAGGTGACTTCAACGGTTGCACGAAAAGAGGGTTGTTTTATGGGAGGAGGTGACTTCAAGTTCAGCGGCTGCACGAAAAGAGGGTTGTTTTGTGGGAGGCGATGATTTTGCTTTGTATTCTTGATTTGATTGAGCAATAGAAGCAGTGATCTTTTTGTTTGTTAAATCCATAAAAAATTGTTCTAGATAAGCTACATTTGAGATTAGAATTGTTGAAGTTGTGATCTTGTTGTTTTTGAAATTACTGGAATGATGTGAGAGAGAGGGAGTTGATGAGAGAGAGAACAAGAGAGGGAGAGAAAGAGTGAGTTGAGAGAGAGAGAGACGACTGATTAGAGAGAGAGTAAAAAGTAGAGGGTATTTTTGTCATTAAATGTGTAAATTTAGTAGGTCCCATGTGCTATGTCAGATTTTCTGACGTGACCTGTTATATTTGACTAACAATGACAAATAGAGGGACCGAAGCGGCTATTTTAGAACTAGAAAGGACCATGGTGAACAATACAACAAATATCGGGGATTGTCATGTATTTTGCCCTTAAATCTTTGTTCATTTGATAAGTGATTCTAAACATTAGACTTAACTATGCATGTTGCATTATTAAAATTTGAAACTATACAAATATGACCACATAATTTAATAATTTTAAAATAAAAACACGCTCAAGTTTTTTTCAACAAATGCCATAATTTTGAAGCTAAATCTCGAAAATGGAAGATTCAATGAGATAAAAGAGTTTTTTGGTCAAATCCCCATCCATTATCTTGTTTGGTTTCTCTCTCATCTTTTCACACTTTATATCGATCTATCTCTCTCGTCAATTTCTCTCTCACTTGTTCATTCTCTTCTTTTCCTTGTTCATCTGTAACTCTCCTTCGCTTCCACGTCATCATCCTCCATTGTCGCTTTTCTCTTTCTCCGCATCCCACTCTTTTATTCTTTCTAGCTTCGATAGTGCACTCAACCTCCTTTGCAGCTAACCTATGTGTCCACTTTCCCTCTTGTCTACCGCTTATTCTCTTTTATGTCCATTTCTTCTCTGTTGCCACTCCTTGTTGTTCTCCGAGAGCAATCTCAAACTTTTTTCACGATAAAGAACATGAGATTTTTTGAGATGGAGAATGACACTTCCATCTTTGTCCATAAACCTAAGGCACAACCATGAATAAGAGCTGATGAGAGAAAGGCGACGGTGACTGAGATTTTGAAACCCTAACCGCTTAAGGAAAAAGGACGAGATTTTATTTAAAGCGAAATTGTCCTTTTAGTCACTTTAGGTTTGATAAATTAACAAATTTATCCTTAAAATTTACACTGATCATATGATAAAACTATATATGTTGGATCTTGTCAAGACCGGGTCAGGTGATCCCCCTAAGGTAGAATCAACATCTATCTATCCTGTTTTGTTTCATTTGACATTATAGGAGGCTTCGACAGTCGATGAAAACAATAAGCTCTTCCTTGGGATTAGCAATCAATAAAGTAGGAAATCTATTGTTTTAGTTAGCAGACAACATATTTCCTTTCAACCTAGGTGGGGTTTAGGAACCCTTCCTACTACGTCACTATGTGCACACTAGTGTACACAATCAATAAATTCATTAAATCAAGTTTCATAATATATATATATATATATATATATATATATATATATATATATATGAACGCTTTTAAACACCTATCAGTAAAATTAGATTTATAATAATGATTTGTTTTTTAAAAAAAACTCAATATATCAATTTCTTGAAAAATATTTCAATTTCTCACGATGTTATTTATAATACGTTTTTTTGACAAATTATGAAAAATTAAGATGCCATCTGTAAAATTCAACGTTTTATTTTGTTATAAACTTGTTATTGTTGAGTTTGGTTTTAGTGATGATGACAATAAAACATCCATGAAAGATGAACCCCAGAAAATAGTTGTGCTGAAAATAGTTGTTGTGCACTTAGTACAATGTCTTGTGCACTTTGAAGTGGTGTTATGCACTTAGTAAAATGTTTTGTGCACGTAGAATGGGCGTTGTGCATGTAAAACGGGTGCTGAAAAGAAGCAGACTTTGAAGAAATTCTATTGTGCACGTAGAATAAATACTATGCACGTAGACGGGGTTCCAAAAACTGACAAATTCAAGACACCCCTCGGGAATTTGAATATTCCCTGACACAATCACGTGAAGAATTAAAGGTGCAAACTTAAAAAATTTCATCTAAGCACATAGTATATGTTCTATGCACTTAGTATCTAGTTTTGTGCCCGTAGTATCTGTGTTGTGCACTTAGTATCCGGTCTTGTGCGCTTAGTATCTGTTCTGTGCAAACAGTATCTGGTACAACGCACATAATATCTGATGCCAATATTGTACAACATTTGGATTTATTTCACAATGGCTATATCACTGATTCCAATGGTCACAAACTCCAAGAAAGTTATAAATAGACATCTCAAACATCAGAAGAAAGGAGAGAATTATAGAGAAACCTTGGCCACACTTTGCTATCTTTATTTCTCATTTATTCTCTCACTTTCCTTTTTATACCCACTCTTGCTATTTTCATTTGCTATTATTCTTGGGTTGGGTTGAACATATAATCTGTGGTTTGGGAACACAATTTGTAACAATCAAAGTATTTGATTGAAGGTTGTATAGGTTTCCTTGTTGAGCCTAGAAAAATAAGAGTGGTTACTAGTGAGCCTTAGAAAACTAGAGGTAAACGGTTTTCTAGTTAAGTCCGCTAAAACTAGAGGTTTGGTTTGCTTGTTTGGTCTATAAAACAAAGTGTAACGGTTTGTTTGTTGAGCCCGCAAAAAATAAGTGGTGTAAAAGGTTTTCCTCCACCCAAAAGTGAGGAGATAATTGATTAAAATTCTTGAGTGGATTGAAATTCTTGAGTGGATGTAGGTCAAGGAGGACCAAACCACTATAAATCGAGGCTTTATTTTCTCTCTCCCTATGCTATTTACTTTGCCTTATATTTGTCTATATTGTTTGTGAATTGGTCGTTTTATTGCTTCCGCATTTCACTTTGATTTTGGTTTGAAAAGAACTTTGTTATTTAGTTTGATTTGCAAAAGATTTTTAACAAAGTTTTCAAACTCTTCAAAACTCTAATTCACCACCTCTTGGAGTGCCAAACTTGGGACCTTCATTTGGTATCAGAGCTTGTGCTCTTGATATTTTATTTTGTCTTAACATCCAAAGAGTTAAAAATTCCAAAAATGGCTTTCATAAATGATATTTCTAGATATGAAGGTTTGAAAATTAATAGAGCTCATTTATTTGATGGCAGTGATTACATCTATTGGAATACAAGGATGAGAGTGTTCCTACAATCAGAAAATGTGGATATATGGGATGTTGTTGAGGAAGGTCCATTTATGCCAACAAAGCTTGTAGATGAAAGAATGGTAAAGAAGCCTAAAGAAGAATGGGATGACAATGACAAAAGACGTATCTCTTACAACCACAAAGCCATGTTCGTTCTCTACTGTTCTTTGAGCAAATCTCAGTTCAACAATGCACTACTGCTCAAGAAATTTGGCAAACTTTGGAGGTTACTTATGATGGAACAAGCCAAGTCAAAGAAAACAAGATTTCTCTTCTTGTTCATAAATATGAGCTGTTCAAAATGGAGGAAGATGAATCTATTCAAGAAATGTTTGATCGGTTCAATGACATCCTCAATGGCCTCAAATCTCTTGGAAAATCATATACAAATTCTGAGATTGTGAGAAAAATTTTGAGGTCTTTACCTAAATTATGGGCTTCTAAGAATTGTGTCATCTTAGAAGCCAAGGATATCAATTCCCTACCATTGGAAGAGTTGCTCAGATCCTTGCTTACCTATGAAATGAGTATGGAAGAGGATAAAGAGAGGGAAGGCAAGAATAAGAAGAAAAAGGACATAGGCATTGCATTTAAGGCATCAAAGTATGTTGAAAGCTCAAGTGAGAATGATGATGAAGAGGCTGATTCTGATGATGTGGAGCACCTCACAAAGAAATTCTGCAAATTTCTCAACAAGAGAAGAGAGGCAAAGAAGTCTAGCCAGATGAGGAATAAATTGATTTTCTATGAATGTAATAAATCGGGCAATTTAGGTAAAAGGAGGAAAAGAAGATTTATTGATTATTCCTCAAGTTCAAGTGATGATGATGACGCCAACAAAGAAATAGGAGGAATATGTTGGACAACAATCAAAGCTAAGGAGAAAATTCCAAATGTGGTACCCTTTCCTTGAACTTAAACCTTGCTGATTTTTTTTTAATTTTTTGTCGTATATATGATTGTTGTTTGCTGCAATGATTTTTTTGTTCATTCATAATATTTATACATGTTTGATATACCTTGTTCATTGATTGATGGAATTTGATTAATTGCATATGTCAGTGGATTGCTGTTGGAATTCGTGACAAAAAATATGACATTTATACAATGATAATGCTGCGAAAATAACAAAACTTTTATCCTAGAATTTCACTAAGGATCCTGCATATCAACATAAACGATTAGGGTTAGTGGCTTTACCTTAAAGCCAAAGCTCGATGTGTGAATGACAAATGGAGTGTTGATGTAGCTTTTAGTATTTAAAACTCGAATATACTATTCTTTATGTTGCCTTTGTTCTAACATGTCTAGAGGTATCTAGCACTTGGATTGACAATGTGTACTAGCACGAAGAATCTCTATTCTAGTCTCACAGTTTTTCTCTCTTCTTTTGGTATGGAAAAATTCAGCCAAGCCCTCCAAGAGCCTTAGGAAATTTGGCCAAGCTATATGTACATATATATAAAGTTGTGTGAAACCCTAGTTTATGTTTACTAGGTTTCATTCCACTTGTCCTACAAGTATATGGATTACTTAGTCATACTAAGATTCTTATTTATTTATTTAATGAATAAATAAATAAATTCCTATTTATATATGTGCATGCTTAATTTTTTACTCCAATACATGCTAGGGTTTAATCTCCTTGTCATACAAGTATTAAGACTCCTTGATTAAGTAATTAATCAACTTGATTAAATAAGACTTAGTCAACCTTTGATCTAGTCAACTTAGCATTTATAGTCGAATTTCTCATTGGATTTTAATGTCATTGGGTTTTTAATTACTTGATATATCATTATTAAATAAATCATTCTCTTACTAATATATATGGGCCAAATTATTATGTCACACATAAGAATAAGCCCAAGCATCGTTTAATTTAATAATAAGTAATTTATATTAAAAACTCATTACATTAATGTATAATATCTTATATTATATTTATGACATAAATCATAAAATCCTGAATTATAAATAATTAATTAAATTAATCATATTAATAATTCAATTACCATAAGAGAGAATATTTATGAACCAATCTAATTCGTTCTAGTGTGCGACCCAATAGGCCCACTCAAAATTGGCAATGAGTTTTGTCCCAAAACTTAGGCCTATAGTCCATAAGCGGTATCTAGTAATACATTATGACAATCCAAAATCTAGTGGATGTTGATGATCCGAGTTTACTTTTCACAGTTTGATATTTAGTCCTTTCGTCTCACGATATCTACACTAAACATAAAGCATGGTTACATGTCAACCTTATTTTCTTAATGTGTTTCTTGATCCCGAGTAGATTGATATAACAAATGACATTGATAACCCTTATCAATTCATTTGAGTATACATATATTTCATCAATCCTACTCATCAAGTGGCCTAAAGATATCACTCTTCATAAGAGAAACAAATTCGTCAATATCACTATCACTATTCTACAAGATTCATGACATATCTAATCATAGCCTTTATTGCCACCCTGTTACGGATAACATTTGACTAAGTTAAAGCATGTGATTCCTCAGGTTGGAATCTATATTGAGTTTCAGTCAGAAAACTTAAACATCACCACTGTATGAAAACTACTTGTGACATTCAAACATGAAGTGTTTTCATAGCGGATCAGTCCAATACATGTTCACTAACGTGTATCTATGTTCTAAGTGATATCTCACATCCATAATCAGTAAAACATGACTATTCACTTAGCAATATACTAATCATAATTCATTATCATTCCCATGATAATAATCGATTAGAGATATTTAGAATAGTATTCTTTTTACCTTAAGGTTTTAGTATCAAGTCATACTTGATGACATAAGGAAGAATAAACTATTCATTGAGGTTTTATCTTTATAAAACATATAACAATACTTCATAAATATGAAATGAAATACCTCTTTTATTAATTGATAAATCGAATGACAATGTACATAAATGATTGGACTAGAGCACAAAAACTAACAATATCCCACTTACACTAGTCTCAATCAGGCACAAACCTAATGCCTAAAGACCTAATGTGTCTTTCATGTTTCGGTTCTGGGAGAGCCTTTGTTAAATGATCCACTGCATTGTCATTGGTATCAAGTCTGCATATATTGACATCTCCTCTTTCGAATATCTCTCGAATGAGGTGATATCGTCTAAGTATGTGTTTAGTTCTTTGATGTGATCTGGGCTCTTTGGCTTGAGCAATAGCCCCATTGTTATCACAATATAAGTCAACTGGATTTGTTATGCTTGGGAAAACAGTAATGAACTTCTTGAGCTAAACAACTTAATTTGTTGTGTCAGATGCGGCTATGTACTCAGACTCTATAATAGAATTAGCCACGGTGTCTAGCTTGGAGCTTCTCCAGTTGATAGTACCTTCATTCAAACAAAACACATAACCAGATTGTGATCTAAAATCATCATGGTCAGACTAAAATCCAGCATCAGTGTAACCACTTAAGAATAGTTCGCCTTCTTGTCCTCCATAGACCAAGAAAATATCCTTAGTTCTTCTCAAGTACTTAAGGATATTCTTGACTGTAGTCTAGTGACTTTCACCTGGATCAGACTGGAATCTACTAGTCATGCTTAAAGCAAATGTAACACCAGGACGTGTACAAATCATGTCATACATGATGGATCCAATAGCATAAGCATATGGAATCCTACTCATGTAATCTCTAGCTTGTCTTGTCGTAGGACAACCTGCCTTGCCTAATGACTTTCCAAGAACCATGGGAATCATTCCTTTTTTAGAATTCAACATGCTAAAACTTTTTAGCACTTTATTAATGTACACACTTTGACTTAGTCCAATTAGCCTCTTAGATATATCTTTATATATTTATATCCCTAGGATATGTGAGGCTTCACCTAAGTCTTTTATTGCGAAACACTTTCTCAACCAAGACTTGACACTCTGCAATGTAGGAATGTCATTTCCAATGATTAAGATGTCGTCAATGTACAACACTAAGAATACTACCGCACTCCCACTAACCTTCTTGTATACACAAGGTTCATCTTCATTCTTAATGAATCCAAACTCTTTGGTCGCTTCATCAAAATGAAGATTCCAACTTCGTGATGCTTACTTCAATCCATAAATGGATCTTTGAAGCTTGCATACCCTACTAGGATTCTTAGGATCAATAAAACCCCCAGGTTGTATCATGTACACATTCTTAAGGAAGTTTCCATTTAGGAAAGCGGTTTTGACATCCATTTGACATATCTCATAGTCATAAAATGCTGCTATGGTAAGAAGAATCCTAATGGATTTAAGCATGACAACTGGTGAAAAGGTTTTATCATTGTCATTACCATGAATTTGTTTAAAACTTTTTGCAATAAGTCTTGCTTTGAAGATCCCATCAGCTTTTAGTTTTTAAATTCATTTGCAATCAATGATCGTGGATCCACCAAGTTCCAAAGTTGGTTATCATACATAAATTGTATTTTAGATTTCACAGTTTCATGCCATCTTATAGAATTTGAATCTACAATCGCCTTTTGGTAGATTGTAGGCTTATTGTGATCTACAAGAACAATTCATTTATCGTCAGCTATGAGAAATCTATATCTCTCAGGCTCGTGACTAGGCCTAACATACCTTCTTGGGTCTTGTGTTATAGATTCAAACTCCACAACATCTTGTAAGTCATTTTGAATCTTATTCCTATCTTTAGCGTTATTTGTGGTTCTTTTATTTCTTCTAAAACTACTTTGCTCCCACTATTTCGTTTGAAAATAAATTATTTTTTGAAAAAGATGTCGTTTTGAGCAATAAACACTTTGTTCTCAGAACGATTATAAAAGTAGTATCCCCTTATTTCCTTTGGATACCCCACAAATATACATTTATCAGATCTAGGTGCTAACTTTTCAAAAAGTTGACGTTTCATTAAAGCTTCGCATCCCTAAATCTTTAGAAAAGACATTATGGCTTTTTTCCCATTCCATATTTTCATATGGTGTATTTTCCACCGCTTTAGACTAAGTTTAGTTAAGTATGAAAGATGCAGTTTCTAAGGCAAAATCTCGAAACGAGATTGGAAGATCTGTTTGACTCATCATTGGTCGAACCATATCTAATAGAGTTCGATTTCTTCTTTCGGACGCACCATTCCATTATGGCGTTCCGGGAGGAGTAAGTTGTAAGACAATCCCATACTCCTTAAGATGATTGCCAAACTCTTCGCTTGAATATTCTCCACCACGATCGGATCAAAGTGCTTTGATATTCTTGCCAAGTTGGTTTTGTACTTCACTTTTGAATTTTTTAAACTTTTCAAAGGATTCGGATTTATATCTCATAAGATAGACAAATCAGTATCTACTGAAGTCATCAGTAAAGCTGATGAAGTACAAATAAACTCATCTAGCATTTGTACTAAAAGATCTACATACATCCGTATGTATTAGGCCTAATAGATCATTGACCCTTTCATCTTTGTATGTAAAAGGACTTTTAGTGATTTTGCCTAACAAACAAGATTTGCATGTATCAATTGATTCAAAATCAAATGAGTCAAGTAATCCATCTCTATGGAGTTTTGAGATGCGTTTTTCACTTGCACGGTCCAAACGACAATGCCAAAAGTAGGTTTGGTTTAAATCATTTGATTTTAACCTTTTATTATTAATGTTATAGATATGCTTGATTTGTTCCAAGTTTAAAACATAAAGACCAAAAGATAAGGTTGCAACACAATAAAATATGTCCCTTTGATAGATGAAAAGATTATTATTCTTAAAAATAAAATGAAAATCATCATTGTCTAAACAATAAACATAAATGATGTTCTTACTCATAGTAGAAATATAATAACATTTCG
>CAODLS013677454.1:0-19184 GCA_948243855.1 Flueggea neowawraea
CCATGAGTATATTCTTTTCACAATAGGTTTCGAATTACTGTAGACAAAAATGGATACGAACCTTCTTTTTGACTCAGATTCACCCCCTTCGCCATCATAACCTACACTTCCATGTGTGGCTCGATCATCTTCATCCTCATCGTTAGAAAAGGTAGATGAGACATCAACTGCTTCACCAGATTCAAAGTGATTGCCATTCTGAGCTTGCACTGCAGAAGATGGATTTCCAAGCTCAGGTGCCACAGAAGCAGAAGATGTCACCTCAACATTGTCCTGCCTCCAATCAGCAGTTTCCCTTTGTACATTTGGCCAAACAGGATCATTATCAGCACCACTTTGTGGTGCATGCTGTTCTGAGACATCTAGCTGCATGTCCACGAGTGCATTTCCAATTGCTGCGCGTCGGTTAGGTAGAGGCTTTGGATGGTTGTGGGCTCCCTTGTATATGATCTCTGTGATGTGGCCCTCATGAGATCGTTCCACTTTCTTCTTAACTGGACAATTAGGATGTGTGCACTTGTAATAACTACGCGGGTATTCACTGCCTTTTACTTGTTTCTGCCCATACTTTCTCCAGTTATATCCATCCTCAAAAGGTGTACCGCCACCAACAACCATGGATTCTCCACTCACTCTTTGATCTCCTTCTTCATCTTGCTGTTCATCAAGAGGTGGAGAATTTTCAGCACTTCCACCAACAGCATCAAGTGTCCTTTGCTCTGTTCCAATGGTATTACCTCCTCCACTATCCTTATCAGTTCTTGATCGAGACAAGTCCGCTGGCAACTGAAGCGTGTTCCTATTCTGCAACTGTGGAGTGTTGTCCGATTGAACTGAGACTTCAATACTTGGAAAGGATTGCTGGAGGGTGGCTGGAATTACCTATATGCAGAAGTTAATGCTTAGAAGAAAACAAACAGAATAGTAAACTAAGAGTTGATCCCATTGACACATACCTTGTTTTACTATTTATAAGACCACTTTCTAATTAGGAATCAACTGAAATAGACCTTAACTACATGAAACTGTTAAAGACAGAAAAACCAAACACATATAACTTAACCATTTATGTCTATCTATTCGAGTTTATTTCTTTCTGTCCACCCACATTGCAAAAATTCAAGAGTTCCATTACTCACTTTATTAGCAGTGCCAATGAAAAATGAAGAACCCGACTCAGCAACAGGCTTGAATGCAAAGGACGATGAATCGACATCATCAATGAAATTTTTACTTTTATCTGTAGGCTCAGAGACCAATGCAGAGCTCTTACTGTTGTTATGTAGGGAAAATGAGAATTTGCCAGTTGTTGGAGAAGGTTGTGCCTGGCAGATAATTACAAGACAACAATAAGTATATCAGAAAAATATGAATTACAAATAATTGTTGCCAATTTCATGGTAAGATACCTTGGAATTACTTTTATCACAGAGGAAAACAGCCTTTGACCAAAAACATATAAAATGAGGAAGTAAGAGTAGGCACTTCAATTTGTTGGTAAATAACTCGTCAACAAAATTCAATTTGAGCGAAGAAATAAATTGTAATGACAACTTCTATAAGTCCAGCAGACGCAAGCAGTAAAATTTGTTATGCCAAGACTGAGACTTGAAGTTGATTTCTGTGAACTCAAAGAAATCACATCAATTTTAAATTCCTAAAATATCAATGAGCTACTTCTCATTCACAGCTTCTGCCCACAAAAAATTTGCTGAGATTGATTTTTAAATTGCAGAAAATTATTCCGTGCTATTTCATTTTCAGAATGCCCTTGGAACTACTAAGATCAGGATCCAAAAAACAGCATAATAAGGAGATGAGCTGCAATTACAATTAATTGACCGTCATAGAAAACATATTCATTGTTTTTAAGCCGTATTCATGAGCAAATAATTCAAGAAATTGGTCCTCATAAGAACATGGCAGATATAAAAAGGGGTAAAAACTAATTCTTGTATGGAAAAATTCTATTTTGGCAACAGAGCGAAGTCGACCAAAGGAGAAATCATTATAATTATTTAGAAGGCTTAAGCAAGTAAAAATTAACCCAAATCAGGATATTTACACATCAACATAGTTTTTGTTTTCTACAGTTAAGCACCTTGATTGTATTTTGTTAGCTGAAGCTACTGCTTTTATCATTTATGATACTTGTATGAATTATTTTGAAATATTAAAGCCAAACTTGACATCCAAACACATGAAAACTTTAAGATTACAAGCTTACCATATAATTCGAAAGGAAGACAGGAGAATCCAGCAGGGTTGTTGGACTGAGACCAGGTGGTATTGTCAAGTAAGGAGATCTAATCTCAGGGTTTAATGAAGGGTCAGCAGACCTAATGCTTTCGGTATTCAACCTTGGAGCGTTGAAACCCGCTCTGGCAGCCATCCTTTCCACAAGACCTCCACTCGAGCTCGGTTTCTGTTCAGAAAATGTACTCAGTCCAGTCAACTTAAGACCATAAGTTGCTGCATCCTGTTCCTCCTTATTTTCTGTTTTCATGTGCTCTTTGAAGTCCAGGAAAAGCCCCCCAGCTCTGTTGTCTCCGGCATGTTCCGGGAATCTTTTCGAGCCACCATTGTCACCTATGACTGCTGAAAAAAATGCTCTTGGACTAGGACTCAGAGGCGGTACCCAGTCCTCAATTATAGCAATATTTTCATCAATTCCAGCCATAGTAAGAATCTTGTCTCAGTGTCTAGACAAATTGCAGGCTGAGTTCCAGATGTGAATTCCTGCAAGGTCAAAACACAGAGTAAAATTCAACAAAAACCAAATTTCCAATACTCAAACAAATATGTAAAAATGGGCACTAACAGAAAGAGAACAAAAGCTGCTGAATCTCCATTCTTATGTGCAAAGAGAAACAGAAGCATACATTTTTGGACTGAATTCTTAAAACCCACACACAAAAAAAAGAAAACTTTGGATCCATCAAAGCATGAGAAAATCATTGGACTTACTTGAGATGAATTAACAACTGCTGACAAACGGAACATGAACAAACAGGCCTCAGATTCTGTATTGTCAGCTTTTTATATTCTAATAACTCTGAATTGAGAATGAGACTTAAACTTAGACTTTAAATAAATGTACTTTCATCCATACTCAACGTTGCTTCCTAGTAAATGGGATCAGCTAACTAAGGGGTAACATTAAAAGCTGATCAAAAAGAAAAAGAAAAACACAAAAGCGACTTAAAAAATTGAATATGTTGCCAAAATCTGGAGCAATTAACAATGAAACAACTTTCCATTTATGTTAGTCAATTAAACCTATGAATTCATGTACATGGATGAAAAAAAGAGCATTTCCCAATTTGATGATTTTTTTCTTTTGAATGGAATAAATCATAGCAACATGATATACCAGACATATTTGGAAACCGAAAACAAGTTCATTTCTCCATCAAAGATCTAATGGCAACACATTTGGTAATCTTGAAAAAGGAAAAGAATTGAAAATTAGGGAAAATCTTACCAATCAAAATAACCCAACAAGAAGATGAGCCCCAGAAAATCAACAAGTGCCAAAATTTAAGCAGAAAATTGCGAAAGAAAAAAAAACAATGGAAAGAAGGATTCATGTTAACTTATGTTGGCAGAGAAGGTACAGAAGGAAGAACATAAATTTTGTAAATTTGAGAATTGAGACGCACAAAACAAAAAGGAGCTAAAGCAGGCAGAGAGAGAGAGAGAGAGAGAGAGAGAGAGATAATGATTAAAAATGATTACCTGATTGATTATGGAGTCAAGGTTAAGATGATGAAATGATCAAGACCCACTACCACACCACCTCCACCATCAAACTGACCCAAACCCAGAAACACCCTTGATCAAATCTGGTTTCTTTTTCCTCTTCTTTATCTATTTACTTCAACTTCAAAGTAAATGAACCCACTTTCCCACTCTTTTAAAAGGGTAAATAAAAACTTGAAACACCTTCTAATCCTCTCTCGCTCTCTTTGTTTTAGCCAAAAAAAAAAGCATGATTATGTTGTTTATTGATTTGAGAAAACTCCAAAAAGCAAATTATAAAATATTTACATTTAAAGAAAAGGAGAATTCTTTCAAGAAAACAAGAAAAAGGATATAAAAAGGAGAGCAAATGATTGTGCAATGGAGGGGACAAAAACTTGGATGGAATCTTTGAACAATGAAAAAAGAGAGAGAACATGCAAACAGAGGCATGAGAGAAAGAAAGATAAAAAAGAAGATTGCTCCCTCTTCAACACAAAAGCTTACACATTTCTCTTCTCTTAAGATTGATTCTTTCACTACTATTTAACTAATCATTCTTTCCTCCATCCCCATTAACTCCACACCATTTTGTCATCAACTTTGCACCAATCAATACATGCCAAGTGGGCACAGAAGGGCAATATTGTCCTAAAAAACTTGGCTCATTGGTGGGAATTTACAAGTTTGTTTTATAGTAAAAGGTTTGGGTGGCAAAGTGGTGTTTGCTTGTGCAACACCTGTATTATACAGCACTCTTTTGAATTGTGAAGGAGTGATTTTGTTATAATAACAAACTCTCTGTTACCAACACTTGACCCAAATTTCAAGTTCAGTTCTTCTTCAGTTAATTAATTCCAATATTTTTAACACTTCCAATTTTAGTAATTAATTGAATTATGAGAACCTAAATTCACTTGTGGCTAACTGCATCAGTTGATTCAACAAGAAAGTCTATGTTGTTTTAAAAAAAATCAACAAGAAATTTTATATTTTCTTTTTTATTAGACAAAAAAGTGTGTACATTTTCGAGAAAAAAAGGAAATATTTTGTGTGGATGAATAATAATGGTCTATAATTGGATAATTTGTTTACAAGGGAACCACGAAGTTTTGTTATTAGTTGTATTAATTCGTTGAATTGTTATTAGAAAACAGCAAATTAATGATTAACAAAAAAAGAAATAGGAAGTTAACATAAATTGGAGTAATTAGTGATTATAGTTTTCTTTTTTGTGGTTGAGTTTTCTTCTTACTATTTATAGTTAAAAACTTTGATAATCCGTAGGTTTTAGAATTTGAATTTTTAGATGATTTCATTTGATCTATCCAATAGTAAAAAAATGGGAAATTTGAAATTAAATATCGAAATTAGTTTGAAATTATTTAAAATTTTAAAGAAAAGGAAATATGAAGTTAATATAAATTAATTAGTAAGTTGCTTTCGTTTTTATTTTTTATAGATTGAGATTGTCGATTATAACTTAAGTAAATTACATAATCAAAATAAAAAATGTGTAAAACAGCTTATCAAAAATATAATATTTTAAATACTGCTGAATTTAAATATATATGAATAATAAATAAATAAGGAAAAAAAGCTACACGTGGTCGGGTTAAACTATAATTTATGAAAAATTCACTTATAAAAAAAATTCAAAGAAAAAGCATGTTTATGAATTATAACAACTAACAAATAGTATGCAACTAATTTTAGCCAAATTAGGACCAAATTAGGTTTTGGTGAAATTGAATTGAATTGAATTGAAAATTGAAACTAAATGCTGATATAATAATGAGAGGAGATTTAGATTTTATGTCTTCATGGGCTGAGTCTGACGATAATTAATTAATATTTATAATTGAATATTTTAAATTTAAATTTTCAAAAAAATAAAAAAAAAATTATTATAAACTTTAGTCTATTTTTTATCTTAAAAAAATGAGAGGAGATTTAATAAAATGAGAAATTTTGGTTGCACAGGACACTCACTGACGGAGCTACCAAAGGAACTTCAATGCTTTTGACGTAATTGGAAAAAGAAATGAAAAATCAACGACCGTCTAATCCACGTAAAATGATAAGATGAAGACAAGAAACAAAAGTTTCTCTCATTCTTAAACTAATTTGTTTTGAACTATCGTACAATGAAAGCATTTAATAGTTTATTAATTTAGTATTGGTTTTATAAATGACTGGTTGATAATGAAATCTTATGTTTCATAATGTTCCGTTGACCGGTTTTATTACAGCATCCAATTCTCATTTTTTTTAATGCAATAATCATCATTTGAAAATCTTGTTTTGTTTTGTCTTGTGTTTGCAAATTTTATACAAACATAACATTTATTAAAATTAATAAACATAAAAAAGCATTTTTTCAATCTCAACTACTGATAGATAAAATCATGATATTATTTGTATAAAAAGATAAATTAAACAAATAAGTGTACATCACGAACTTAAATTTATAATAATCTAATAATAGTTGAAATAATATGCCAATATTAGTTATATTTTTATTTTTTTTATCATTAAAAATTATTTTTAATAATATATATGTAATAATAACAAAATATAAGTGTAATAATACTATGTAGTTTTATAATAATCTAATAATAGCTACAATAATATCCCAATCAAAGGTTTAAAATATTATAAAATAAATGAATCAAGCGTCGTTAATACAGTGAAATATTCTTAAAGAATATCCCCCTCCAACCAGTAGAGTTGCTCAAAACCTCTTAACAAATAAGTTCCATCTTCCCTAAAACTATACTAAAACTCAACTTAACTTCTAACTTGTGCATTAGAGTGCTCTAAAGGGATGAACCCTTGACCTCTAACCATCTTTTCATTTTTTAGGATTTGAAAAGACACTTTTGACTTTGAAGATTTTAAGACTTGATAATTTGAGACAACAATAATTGGTTTTTTCTAGAGGAAGGTGAATGAAAATCCTTGTTGAGTTCTTAATCTAAGAAGACTTTAATCACCAAAGTCCATTATCATTCACCATTGTGCGAACTCATCTGTCGCAAGTTGGTCACCTTGAAGAACAAAAGGCTCAGAATGTTAAAAGTCTTATTCCTTTACTAAAGGGTATAAGGATCCCTGAGAGGAACCAAAGCCTCTAGGACTACTATCCTTATTGCCCCTCTGAGAAAATATGAAAGGTTAAGAAAGAAGAATGAAGAAACCCAAAGAGCACATGGTGAAATGGTATCTCGCTTTTAACAATTTATCCTTTAAGTGATCCTCCCTTCTACCTAGTGAGCCTATGCTTGAGATACAATGGCTATAAAGAGATAAGAGGTTCTAAAGGAAAGCCACTGCCAAAATCTTTCTCCTTAAGGGAAATATGATTCGCAAATGCATGAGAAGTGATGAGATGTCCCTTTAGAGAATGAAGCTGGAGGAAATGCTTAATGGTACAAATATCTTCAAACTGTCACGACCATGGCCGACATTGTGTATATATGGGCATGCATCGCATATAACGTGTATAATTTGTGCATTTATCTGACATTGTATATGTTATAGTCAAATGTTTTATACAGTTTTAGAATATCTTAGAGGGGGTTACGAGAGTAATAAAGGGGTTTGAAAGTGAAGTCATTAAAGAAGAGGTCTAAATGGGTGGTTTCCTAAGTTCAGAGGGGTGGTTCTGTAAATATTTTTAGGTGGATAACCATGCATAATCTATAGTTTTTTAGAGTGCTATGTGTCAAGAGGATAAGGAAAATAGATGTTAGGAAGAAAAAACATGGTGGTTTCTGATTGGATCACCTAAGCACGTCGCCACATCGTACTTAGGTTAAACTATATAAAATATGATATTAAGCAAGTAGGACTCATTTGTTTCATGCTCAGCTCTTATAATAGAGAGAAAACATAAGGGCAAAGGGAGAGAAAAGAGAAAGAGAACAAATTTGCTTGTCAAATTCGTTTGGAAACCTAAAATTCAAGGATTTTGCATCTATTGTATTATACGGGTAAAGTAAGTTATTATCTTCATTATTATATGTTTATATTCATTATAACATGAATTTATAGGTTTCAATGTCCAATAAATATATTGGAGCACGAATTGAGCATAAATATGTATGAACTGAAATATGAGTCTGTTTACATTTAGATTTCAGTCTGTATCCCAACATTGTTTTGAGGCATCTAGAGGTGGATTTAGTCAAAGTGTAAAACATGAAAGTTGTTTATTTATGTGTCTAGTATATATTTGTAAATTTTCAGACCCTACGTATGGGTATAGTAGACTGTAGGTACGAATTAATGTAAACAGGTTTAGTTTGGTAGAAGCTGCACTTTGATACTGTGAGTAAACTTCATTTCAGTGACATAGAATCTAATTTTTGGTATAAGAAAACCCTTATATGTTTTTTATATGCGGATTAAATTTGAGAATAAAATGAGTTTGTTTGGTTGTCGACAGGAGAGGAAAATCCAAATTGGCTAGAATACGTAAATAGACTTGTTTTACACTCCGTCAACTATCGTTGATTATTGGACGCCTATAAGAGTGGTCTAAAACATATAAAAGTATCTCAATTCATACTGAATTGCATGTATATGTACATATTAGAAGTTTTGCACATCGAAACATGCTTCATTCAAGCATTGCATTCATATATTAGAACATAAGCATTCTGTATTGAAAGGAAATTGTGTGATTATATGTATTAGGTGAGAAGGCCTGTGAAGAAGCTCCAGAGATGAGCTAAGGGACTCCAACTTGTTTTGTCTCGTGAGTGAACCCATTACGTGCCTTACATGCTATATTCGTATATTGGCTTATATATATTGTTATTACTAAGCTTTTATGAAATACATGGTATTATTGGTATTGCCTATTGTATATGATTTGATTATGTGTTATTGGTGAATTCTTATATGTTATGTATTGGAATATTGTTGAAGATTCACAGGACACAATACATTAGTTATTGGAAATGTTATTGAGCTACATTGCGTATATGTGTTGCATGTGATTTCATATGGTTAAAAAGGAATGGTATTGACTGATGTGTTCAGGTATCGCAATTATATTGAAAATATTGGTTATATGATAAAGTAGATGAAACTAAGTACTATACGCAGCTAAAACTCGTATGAGTCACCTCTAGAATCCATTTTACTACATTGGGCTGACCAACAATTTATTTGATTTATTTGAGCAGACCTATAGGTCAATTCTAACGGATATTGGTAAGACTTTCAGATCAATTCTATTGGTATTGGAAAGATCTATGAGATCTGTTATATTAGAAACCCGGGGCAATACTTGACATGTTATGCGCCATTACTGAATAAAACAGAATAGCATTGCATTCTTATTTGATGTTCTTATCATATATGGTTTACTTATGATATATTCAGATGATTGTTTATATGGTACCTTATTATATATTATTTGATATTTGTTAGGTTTCTCATTGGGTTGCGACTCATTTAAAGCACAAAAATTTTTCTAGGTATCAGCAATTAGCTTTTAAACTGATTTGCAGGCTTGTAAATACACAAACGCGATAGAGGTTGGGATGTCGCGATCACAAACTCTCTCTATAACACATATGCATATAGGGTGTTAGAGGATGGGATCTTAATGGCTCATCACGAATTGTATAAAGCCTACTAGAATTCACTTGTACTATATGATGTATATTATATGTTGACAAGCTTTGTTAGTTTTGTTTGTAAATATCTTGAAGGATTTGCTGTAAATTTATTTGTATATATGTAAGTATCATTATACACTATAGATTATATGAATGTGAGTGTACATAGGTATGGGTGTTACATTGATTGGTATCAGAGTAGGAATTAGGTCTTAAATGGAACTCATGCATGCATAACATTTGAATTGCATAAGCTATATGGTAATTGGCATAACATTTTCATATGTTGAAACATGGTACTGGGAACTCACATGAGAGAGAGATCGGATGACCGAGACCCTGTTGATACATCTCATACACCATATATAATTGAATCAAAGATGTGCATGTATTGCGTCAAATTTATATATTGAGCAAGAAGTGCATGGTTATCCCCTGATTACAAGAAAGCGATGCTTTGAAGAAGAAGAAGAGGAAGAAGAAGAGGAAGAAAAAAAAGGAAAAAGAAGAAAAAGAAGAGTAAGAGGAAGAAAAAGAAGAAGAGAAAGAAGAAGAGGAAGAGAAAGAAGAAGAAAAAAAAGAAAGAAAAAGAAGAGTAAGAGGAGGAAGAATAAGAGGAAGAAGAAGAGGAAGAAGAAAAGGAGGAAGAAGAGGAGGAAGAGGAGGAAAAAGAGGAAGAAGAGAAGGAAGAGGAAGAAGAAAAGGAAGAGGAAGAAGAAGAAAAAGAAGAAGAAGAAAAGGAAGAAAAAGAAGAAGAGGAAGACGAAGAGGAAGAAGAAGACAAAGACACCTAGAGTTACACTATTTCGTAACAATGATTGATCTTGTAGAGGTGGAGACTTGATTGTGATGAATAGTGCGTATCAAGATTGTGTGGTTCAAGTCGAAACAGCGACACTACATGCATATTTGATATTGATGTCATTTCGTGACTTTGATGTTATTTTCGATATGGATTGTTGACTTGACACCATGCGGTTGTTAATTGCTTTACTAAAGCAGTTCTGTTTGACTTGAGAGATTAGCAAAAAAATATAAAATAAAATAAAATAAAAATAAAAATTGTATTTTATGGTGGAAGGCAAATTGTTTCAACTTGTTTGATATCAACTGTTCATCCTTCTAGCCTGATCAAGAGTGGATGTCAAGCATGCCTAACTCACGTGGTTGACATTAGCACGTTAGAGGTAATGCTCCAAAATGTGCCAATCATAAATGAATTCTCAGATTTTTTCCAACTGATTTTCTAGGGCTGCCATTGGAAAGGTATACAAATTTCAGCATTGAGCTTTCACCCAGTACAACTGCTATTTCCATATCACCGTATAGAATGGGACCACTAGAAATAAAGGAGTTACAAATTCGATTGCAAGAATTAGCTGAGAAACAATTTATTCGACCTAGTGTGTCTCCTTGGGGAGCATCGATGTTATTTGTTAAAAAGAAGGCTGGAACTTTGAGGTTGTGTATAGACTACCGTCAATTAAACAGGGTTATGGTGAAGAATAAGTATCCGCTACCAAGTGTAGATGATTTGTTTGATCAACTACAGGGTGCACAAATGTTTAGTAAGATTGATTTGAGATCCAGCTACCATCATTTTAAGATAGCAGAAGTAGATATTTCAAAAATAGCATTTAGAATGAGGTATGGCCATTACAAGTTTCTTGTTATGCCATTTGGTTTCACGAATGCACCTGTTGTCTTTATGGCTCTAATGAACAAAGTGTTCCAGACTTATCTTGATAAGTTCGTTATTTATTTATTGATGATATTTTGGTTTACTGTAAAAATAAATCAGAGCACGAGCAATATTTGAGAATTGTATTGAAGACATTGAGGGAGAAACAATTGTATGCCAAATTTAGCAAATGCGTGTTCTGGCTGGATCAGGTAGTTTTCCTTGGCTACGTTGTATTGGCAGAAGGTATAAAGGTGGATCCTAAAAAGATTGAGATTGTTGTTAAATGGCAACCTCTTAGGAATGTTACTAAACTTTGTAGTTTCTTGGGCATGGCTAGTTATTACTGACGATTTGTAGAGGATTTCTCTATCATTGCTGCACCACTAACGATGCTCCTCCTAAAACATGTTGAATTTCAATGGACAGATGCATGCCAACAAAGCTTTGAAGAATTAAAGGCTAGATTGACATCAGCTCCAGTACTTGCTAATCCTAATGGTATGAGAGGATTTGTGATTTACAGTGATGCGTCTTATCAAGGTTTGGGTTGTGCTCTAATGCAACACAGTAAAGTGATCGCTTATGCTTCTAGACAGTTGAGGCCATACAAAGTTTCATATCCTACTCATTATTTAGAGCTAGCGTCTGTCGTCTTTGCTTTAAATATTTGTAGGCATCATTTATACAGTGAGACTTTTCAGATATTCACCAATCATAAAAGCTTGAATTATTTGATGAGCCAAAAGGAATTAAATATGAGACAACAAAGGTTGTTAGAATTTCTGAAAGATTACGATTGCACTATTGAGTACCACCTAGGAAAAACGAATGTCGTCGCTGATGCCTTGAGTCAAAAATCTAGCAGTAGCAGCATAGCCTCCCTAAAGGTAAATATTTTACCTTATTTGCTTGATTTGAGAGCTATGGATGTTGAGCTAAATATGCATATTGGTGGTGCTCTACTTGCTCCTTTTAAATTTAGACATGTGTTGCATGAGAGGATTCGAGATTTACAAACTAGAGATTCCTTGATTGTTGAGATTATAGACAAGGTGAAACAAGGCAAGAGTGGTGAATTTGTAATTCAACCTTATGGAACTTCGATGATTGGGAACAGGCTTTGTGTTCCAGACGTTGAAAATCTACGTAGAGAAATTATGGAAGAAACACATTGTGTGTCATATGCCATGCACCCTGGATCTACAAAATGCATTTGACATTGAAGACTCAGTTTTGATGCCGAAAATGAAGATAGATATTGTTGAGTTTGTTGCTAAATGTCTCACTTGTCAACAAGTCAAGATTGAACATCAAGAACCATGAGATACATTACAATCATTACCTATTCTAGAATGGAAATGGGAGAAAATCAAAATGGATTTTTTCATCGGATTACCGAAGCATTCGAGGAAGAACGATGTTATTTGGGTAGTTGTTGATCGATTTACCAAGTCAACTCATTTCCTACCAATCAGACGGGGATGCACGATGGAGAAACTAGCTAAGAAGTATATTGATAAGATTATTAGATTATATGGCATGCCAATATCCATTGTGTCGGGCATAGATCCTCGATTTACTTATCAATTATGGGAAAGTTTACATTAGGCTCTTGGTAGAAAGCTTCATTTTAGTACTGCATTTCATCCACAAATAGATGGACAATCAGAGAGGACTATCCAGACACTAGAGGATATGCTTTGGGCTTGTGTGCTTGAATTCAAAGGTTCGTGGGATCAATATATTGCTTTGATGGAATTTGCTTACAATAATCATTACCATAGCACTATTGGTATGGCACCATACAAAGCATTACATGGCAGAAAATTCAGATGTCCATTGTATTGGGATGAAGAAGGCATGCGAGAATTAGAAGGTCTGAAACTGATACAGAAAACTGTGGACAAGGTAAAAATAGTGAAGGGTCAAATTAAAGAAGCCCAAGATAGATAAAATAGTTAGGCGGATCAAAACTGTAGGGAGATGACGCACGAAGTTGGTGAAAAGGTATTTTTATGAGTTTTACCTTGGAAAGGAGTAATCATATTTGCCAAGGCAAATTGAGTCGACGATACATTGGTCCTTATGAAATACTTGAGCATATCGGTCCAGTTGCTTATCTATTAACTTTGCCTCTAAAGTTATCTGATATTCATGATTTTTCCATGTTAGCATGCTTTGACGGTATCGATCAGATCCTTCACATGTGCTTCAGAATGAACTAATAGAGATCAGAGAGAATCTTAGTTACATTGAGGAACCGGTAAAAATACTTGATTATAAGATAAAAAAGCTATGGAATCGATCTATTCCATTAGTTAAAGTGTTGTGGAGAAATAATTCAAAAGAATAAGTGGCATGAGGAACAGAGGAGAATATGAGAAGATCTTATCCGTATTTGTTCTCAGGTTCAGGTACTGAATTTCGGGACGAAATTCTTAAAGGAGGGAAGAATTGTCATGACCATGACCAATATTGCATATACACGAGCATGCATTGCATACAATATACATTGATTTGACATTATGTATGTTATGCATATGGTTTGAGAATATTTTAGAAAATGTTACGAGAGTGATAAATGGTTTATTTCAGTAGGAGAATCCATATTTTAAAGAGAATCTTAGTTATATTGAGGAATCAACACAAATACTTGATTACAAGATCAAAAAGCTGTGGAATCTATCTATTCCATTAGTTAAAGTGTTGTGGAGAAATCATTCAAAAGAAGAAGTGACATGGGAAATAGAGAAGAATATGAGAAGATCTTATCCGTATTTGTTCTCAGGTTTAGGTACTGAATTTTGGGATGAAATTCTTGAAGGAGGGGAGAATTGTCACGACCATGACCAACATTGGATATACACGAGCATGCATTGCATGCAATATACATTGGTTTGACATTACGTATGTTACGCACATGGTTTGAGAATATTTTAGAAAATGTTAAGAGAGTGATAAATGGTTTATTTCAGTAGGAAAATCAGGGTTCAAAGTTAGATAATTACAAAAGAGGAGTAAATAGGTGGTTTCGTAATTAAATTGAGATAGTTGTATAAATTAGTATTATTTAGTTACTGCAAGTTTATGCTTGTTTAGCTATAAAAATATCAGAAATTGAATGGATATGAAGGAGAAAAGTGGATGCATCTGATTGGACCAAATTAAGCACGTCGCCACCTTGTGCTTAAAATAAAACATGACAAATATCAAGGTAAACAAGCACATGAAACATAAATTTCATGCTCATGCTGCCTAATTGAGAGAAAACAAATGGGGAAAAACCAGAGAAAAGAGGAGAAGAACAGATTGGCTTAGAAAATTTGATAGGAAACCTAAAAATCGTTAATTTCGCGTCTATTGCATCCTAGGGGCAAAGTAAGTGATTTCCTCCATTATTATCTGTTTAATATACATTAGTATATGCATTTAGAGGTCTGAAGCTTGAAGGAAGGGTAGCAATAATTGAGCATAAACTCATATGAAGTGGGATATGGGTCTATTCGCGTCCAGATTTTAGTTTGTATCGTAAACTTGTTTTCAGGCCTTTAGAGATGGATACAGTTGAGGTATAAAACATGAAAGTTGTTTATTTATATGTCTAGTATGTATCTATAAAATTTCATATGCTACATATGAGTATAACAGGCTGTGGATATGAATTAGTGTAAACAGGTCTAGTTTGGCAGAAGCCATATTTTAATACTATTCGTAGACTTCATTCAATGACATAGAGTATGATTTTTGCCATAAGTAAACCATTACATGTTTTTATTTGCAGATAAAATTTGAGAATAAAATGAGTTCGTTTGGTTATCGATGGGAAAGGAAAATGCAAATTGGCCAGAATGCGTAAATGGGTTTGTTTTATACTCCGTCGACTATCTTTGAATATCAGACACCTATAAGAGTGGCCCAAAACATATGAGGATGTGTAATTCATACCAAATTGCATGTATAGGTATATATTAGCAATGTCATGATCAGAACATGCATCATTTGAGCATTGCATCCATATAATGGTATATACATATTCTATATTGAAAGGAAATTGTGTGAATTTGTGTATTAAGTGAGAAGGAAAGCGGGAAGGCTCGAGAGGTGACCTAGGAGGCTCTAACTTACTTTGTCTTGTGAGTGAACCCATTACGAGCCTTACGTGCTATATTTGTATATTGTCTTATATATTGTTATTACTGTGAACTTATATGAGATATGTGGAATTATTGGTATTGATCTGAAAATGTGCTATTGGTGAATTTTTATTTCATACGTATTGGATAGTGGGTGATCAATATTAAGTTTCTTCTTTGTTTTGATGATGAACAAAAGTTTTGATAATGAACAAAAATCGAGACTTAGAGTAAATCGTCAAAGAAAACAAGCTTAATTTGCAATCCGTCAACTTCCTTTGATTATTAGACACCTATAAGAATGATCTAAAATATATGAGAATATATCACACAAAATTGCATGTATATGTACATATTAGAAGTGTCGACATTGGAACATGCATCATTGGATCATTGCATCCATATAATGGAATATACATATTCTGTATTGAAAGAAAATTGTGTGAATTTGTGTATTAAGTGAGAATGGGCAGCGGGGAGGCTCGAGACGTGACCTAGGAGACTCAAGCTTACTTTAACTTGCGAGTGAACCCATTATGTGCCTTACGTGCTATATTTGTATATTGTCTTATATATCGTTATTACTGTGAACTTATATGAGATACATGGAATTATTGGTATTTATCTGAAAATGTGCTATTGGTGAATTTTTATTTGATACATGTTGGATCATTGGTGATCAACATTAAGTTTCTTCTATGTTTTGATGATGAACAAAAGTTTTGATGATGAACAAAAGTCGAGACTTAGAGCAAATCGTCAAAGAAGGCTCAGAATGCAAAATGAGTTGCTACAGTTAAAGTACTTTAGCTAAAAGTTCAAGTACTTTAACAGAAATTTAAAGTACGTAAGCAAAAAGTTAAAGTACGTAAAGCTGTTGTAAAGTACTTTAGCAAAAGGCTAGCATACGTAAAAGGGTGCTGACATACGTTATCAAGTTATAACGTATATAAATGTTGCATTGAGTGGAAACATAAGCTATTGGATCATCCCAGGTCAAGAATAACGTACGCAAATGTTAGGTAACATACGTTAACTGGGGAAAAAGAAGATCAACGTACGTTATAGTATCTGTAAGGCACATTAAAATGTTCCAAAAAGCTGCAATAACATTAATTGCACTTTAACAGATAGTTTCTCTCAAACAATGGTCATATGGCTTGGAATCACTATAATTACATCAAGAGAAGCTAAAAAATGGTAGAACAACATATGCAAACATTGCGCTAACACTTCTATCAATTCCAACCATCAAAAACACCAAATCAAGCTAGAGTTCAAAGTTCAAGCATCAAACTCATACATTCAAATTTAGCATAGAGCTTCATTCTTTGTAAACACTATGTATACACTTTGAGAGTGGGAAAGGTTTGTTGTAAGCCTAAGGAAAACAAAATTGTAAAGGTTTGTTGTGAACTTAAGGAAAACAACATTATGTAGGCCTTAGAGGAGTTGAGCCACAATCAACCTCGTTGTATTGATTTTGTTGGATTGAGACGGAATCAATCATCGTTATAGTGGAAATCCTAAGTGGTATGACTTACGTAGTGGATGTAGGCAAGGTTGGTCGAACTACTCTAAATTCTTGGTTTTGATTTCTCTCTTTTATTTCAAGTCACTTCCATGCTCCAAACTCAACCAAAACATAGATCGAAAATTCTCCAACAATATGCTCTCAAGTACTAATGATAATATGCTAGACACAATATATGAGTTATCGCAAATGTTATTGAGATACATCGTGTATATGTTCTGCATCTAATTTCATATGGAATAAAAGGAATGTTAAGCCTAATGTGTTTAGGTATATGCAATTCTATTCAAAATATTGGTTATATGAGAAGGTAGATGGAACTCAGTGCTATGCAAGGTAAAACTCATAGGAGCCACCTCTAGAATCCATTTTACTCTATTGGGCTAGCCAACGATTTATTTGATCAGACCTACAAGTCAATTCTATCATATGTGGATAGACTTTTGGGTCTCTTATATTGGTATTAGAAAGATCCTTGAGATCTATTGTATGGGAAACTTGGGACAATACTTGACATATTGGGCCATTATTGAATTAAAAGGACTTGCATTGCATACTTATTGTATCCAGATAATTTGTTATCTATTGGATTGCTTGTATTTATATTGTACATTTACATAATGTTTGAAATATTTTGGGTTCCTTATTGATTTGCAACTCATATTAAGCGCACAATTTTTTTAAGTACTGTAAGTTAGCTTTTGAGCCAATTTTGAGGCTTGTACATATAGCAACGCAACATAGGTCAGGATGCCGTGATCTCTCTCTCTCTCTCTCTCTCCTTACCACATATGTATATAGGTTTTAAGGATGAGTTCATCATGGTTCATCATGCATTGTACCTTTGTCTACCAAACTTGGCTTCTACTATATGATACATATTTTATGTTTACAAGTTTTGTTAGTTTTATTTGCGAATATGTTTTTTGGACTCTTCTATATATGTAAATATTGTTATGTACTGTCACGACTAGAGATCGAATCATGATCGATGTACGAGGCGAACCAAACCATAGGCCTGCCCCATCACGCACAAGCCTAAAAAAATAGAACATCCACCCAAATATTTATACCAAAACATTCAATAATATTTAAAGTATAAATATAATAATTATAAATCCAAATTTATTAAAAAAAAAAAGATTTCAAAAGTAATATATAGTTAAATAGAAAATTTGTCCATAAACCCACAAATCCTTTAGTGTGGAGTATCTAACATACTTACAACCCAGGGCCCTAACAAAATGGTACATGCTGCCAATCAGAACGCCTCACTGAGTGTTGAGAGTCCACGAATGCTATCACTGAGATAACATAGAATGTTAAGCAACGGAAAGGGGTGAGAATACTCAGCGAGGGGCAACACTCTAAAGCGCCTCCAAGACCTCACATAAACAGTTTTGAAAATATTTTTAGAAAAATACCACATGCACGTATATACTCATACAATATTTATATACACGCCCATATGTACTAATATTAGTTCAAAAACCATTTCCAAAAAATTTCGCACAGAAGGAAAACAACATACGATCAAACATAATAAATATTGAATACACATCATATTGCAACATGCATTCAAATAATACCATATACACAGAATATCAGAGATATACTGATACTGATATGATTGATCATACACTTTTAATATACTAATATTGCTCTTAGCATCTAAATCAGAATAAAAAGTAGCCTAGCAACTTTAAGAGCCTAAACAATACTCTGTCAAAAGGGATAAATTGCTGACAGTCTTATGGGCCTAAACAGTACCTGGCACCCCAAGGGTCTCGAAGTTGAAACAGATTGAAACTGACCAATGAGAGTATATCCGCGAGCATTATAGTCCACGAGCTCCAGCGGGATACACTCTGCTAATCACAATCAAACATATTACGGGGCTATGATCGACAATACAGACTATATATTCAAGCGTAATCAGACAAATCATAAATTTAGATAATATCAAAATAATCATATGCAATAACTAATAATTCAGAAGGACCTAATAAGGGACAAGAAACACATAGAATCTGAAATAGCCACTTAGGCAAATGTGGACTACTGCCACCAGAAACAGATAAAATCAGAAATGTGGACTACTGCCGCCTAACTCATGTGTTTGGCTAGACACAAGGTGTTACCACCAATCCTGGTAACTAGGCCTTTCAGAACATTGGTATACCAAATGCTACATTTACCCCTGTAGTATATGTCACGACCCATAGTCAGGCCCGTGACCGATGTACTAGACAGACCGTCTATGGAAGCCCGATCCATCCCGCACAAGCCTCTATGTATATATACATTCTACCTGACTTATCCAAATATTTATTTAAAAAATTTATAAAATGTTTATGAATGAAATAAAACCATTTATATATAAATATCAATATATATATATATAGCAAAAATATTAATACAAATATCAATTCAAAGAAATCCCAAAATAAGCAAGTGTA
>CAODLS013678089.1:0-10424 GCA_948243855.1 Flueggea neowawraea
TAATCAATAAGCAATCCACTTGAAGAAGATCACTAAGCTGCATCAAAGTTGCATTACCAACATGAATAAAACATCAATGCTCTTAGTAATTAATAGGCAATTCATATGCATTCCCTTCCAAGAAAGCCCACAAAAGAAAGAAAAAAAATATCATTCTCAAATGGAAAAAACCTAAAAAATGGAAATACCATCACTAATAACAGTTCTAATGGCAATTCAATGATTAAAGCAGCTAAATAACGTGAAAATTCTTCAGGAACTTCTTGGCTGCATCATACAGCCATGGAATTCCAAAATCCAAGTTACCCACCGAAATTTGATCAACAAGAATATTGATTCCACTCCATATCAACAAATAACACATTAAAAATCAATCAAATTTAACAAATCCCCAATTCAAAAAAACCAGATTTATCAATTAACAAACCTAGCAATTAACAAACCAAACAATTAACAAAGCCTAATTAATAATTAACAATCTAAAAGAGTTGAACCTAATTAAGTAAAAACCTAACAATTAACAAACCCCAATTAACAATCTAAAAGAGTTGAACCTTACCGGCGGCGCTGATGCGAGAAAATGTTGAAACGAGAATCAGACAAGAACAAGGCTGCATATCAATAAAATAACAAACCTTAATTAATCGTTCTATTAGAAGAAGAAAAACAAAGGAGAATTGAATCTTGAAATGAGGAGGAACCGAGGCAGGGACGAAGCTTGCTAGGACGAGCGCGGAGAGGACGACGGAGACGAACGGAAGGCTGGAGCGTTGCGGAGGCCAGAGTGGTATGGGACAGAACAGGAACGAAGAAGGCGTCAACAGCGTTTTTGAAGAACGAAGAACGAGAGAGAGGGATTACACAAACACGCTTTGGAGCAACTCAAGTCCTCTGCTTTTCCTTTTTTTTTTTAAGAACAGCCATGTCATTCGCGAACGAACGACTGTCGTTCGCTAAGGCAGTTGTGATTTTTTCTTCCAACCAGGGCGAATTTCGCCCTAGCTGGCAAAAAAAAAACAGAACAACAGAACATAAGAGGAAGAGGGAGAAGGGGGGACTGGTTGCAGAGGGGAAGGTAGGGGTCGACCCCAAGCTTGGGTGGGGCGGAGGTGGGGGGTATAGCGGTACCCCGCCAGCGGTGGGGGCGGTCGCCCACACGCGGCCCCACCTGCCTCCGTCCCTGATTCTAGCATTTTTACAAATACAAAACGGAAACCTAATTTTTAGACATCAAAATACGTTAGGTATAACATGGCATGTGGCATAATTAGCTCATTTTAATTTGCCACAATAGTTATTTTCCCAATCCCAAACCACTAATTTTTTTCTGCGGCCCAAAACAAAAAAATAAATCAGACCAACGCATCAAAATGAACCAATCCAGCCCAAACCACTAATCACCCTATTTCTAAGGTTGGCAGATAGTTGGGACTAAGGATAACAATGAGTAGGATATACCAATATCTTTATCCGTACTTATAATTTATATTATGTATTTATATTCTACCCGTACTCATGAGGGTAACAAAAATTATTATTTGTATCCTATCCACAGGGTATCTGTTTACCCGTAGGGTACTCACTTACACATGGTTTAAATTTAATTAATTAACTTAACAAATAATATACAATCAATTTATAATAATAGATTAGAAAAATACATAAGATAATATGAAATATTATATTCACATAATATAATATAAAAGTTATAATTTATAACTAAATGTAGTTAATGAAATAGTAATGTGATAAGTTATCACTTGAAATTTTTAAATTGTATTTTCACGGACTTGTCTGAAACGTGTTTAGGTTTTGTCTAAACTCTGTTTATATTTCAGACTTTTTTAAAACTTCTTTATAACTTGTTCATACGTTGTTTATAAGTTATTTATATGTTATCTATATATTGTACATATGTTGTTTATATATTTATATGTTGTACATATGGTATGTACAAATTACAAACATAATATAAATAAATTATAGAATTAATACTTATATGTTCTGCATCTCTGTAAAAGATATAAAAGTTACAAATATAGAATAAACAAATCATAACATAGTATATACAAGTTAAAAACATAATATAAACAAGTTGTAATACTAATACTTATATGTTCTGCATCTTTGTAAAAGATATACAAGTTAGAAATATAACATAAACAAATCATAAGCATAACATAAACATAGTTTATACAAGTTACAAATATAATATAAACAAGTTGTAACACTAACACTTGTATGTTATGCATATTTGTAAAAGATATACAAGTTAAAAATATAACATAAACAAATCATAAACATAGTATATACAAGTT
Source organism: Flueggea neowawraea (assembly GCA_948243855.1). Classification (NCBI taxonomy): domain Eukaryota; kingdom Viridiplantae; phylum Streptophyta; class Magnoliopsida; order Malpighiales; family Phyllanthaceae; genus Flueggea; species Flueggea neowawraea. The sequence continues at coordinate 2,319 of CAODLS013678089.1, forward strand.
ACAAATATAGTATAAATAAGTTATAAAACTAATATTTGTATGTTATATATCTCTGTAAAAGATATACAAGTTATAAACATAGCATAAACAATACCTTAATTTTTTAAAAACAGAACAATACCAATAAAATATCAACAATATTTCAACAATATATAAATAAGAGTTGATAAATTTGAAAATATGTATTTGTGACTTTGAAAAAATTGAAAAGTGAAAATGTAATATGCAAAAGTAGGTGATACAAAATAAATATTGTAAAGTATCATAGATATATTGTGTAAAAATCAATATATGTAATATATATGTATGTGTGTACACATATATATAATACATATATATAACATATACATGTTATATATATGTATTATATATATGTATAATATATTATGTATTATATATATATATACACATTATATATTATGTATATGAATATATGTATGTAGCAGGTATGTATAACGATTAACGGATACATGTACGAATATTACTCAACGGATAAAGATATATGTAGGATTTTTCTATATTTATATCTTATTCATAATTACACAATAAAATATATGTATTATCCATATTTATATATATATTTAGTTAAAGTGGATAATAACCATGTTAAGTGGATACAGATAAAATTGATACTGGTTGAGTATGGTATAAATTGACATTTCTACAAACGTTTCACAACTCACAATTGTTTCAAACAAAATGAGAGAGGTGGGTGGCGGCACCGCTACTGGAGGAGATTATCTAACCGCGAGCTCCGGCGGCGCACGACGGAGAGAGGTAAGACTCCGGCGTGCTCTCCTTTCCTTCCTTCTTTGTTTTCTCTCTTTTTTTATTTTATTTTCGCTCTCTTTTTTTCTTTCTTTTTTTTATTCTTAAAATCCTTACTTCATTTTTCTTTTCCACAATCTTTCTTATCAATTTTCTCTCTTTTCTTCTTCTTCGTAAACTTTGTTCTTCCTCCTTTTTTTTACTACTGACTTTTCTTCTTTCTTTTTTATAAAGAGGACGAAACAACGGAGAAGAAAAAGTAGGAAGACTTGGGCCGAATCAGTGATGGTCGGAGTTGGGTGAGGATTTGGTGGTGGGAGTGGTTTCAGAGGTGATGTCCGATTTTGGGTGATGGGGTGTGATTTCATTGGTGGTTTCAGCGGTGAATGGTGGTTGAGGTGGTCTCGGGTTTAGTGGCAGTGACTATGGTGTTCGATTGTGGGTTTGAGTGACGGCGGTGGATGGAACTGTTTTGGTGATGGATTGTAGTGGTGGTGGCCTCAGGTTTGGACTGTCAGTGGTGGTGGAAGTGAGTCTGTAATGGTTGGTGAAAGTGGTTGATGTATTGGGGTCTGATTCATAGGGGTTGGCAGTGGTCTTCGTGTCTTGTCGACTGACGCTGGTGATCTGAACGAAAGAACTTGAATATTTTTTCTGTCCAAACACCTTGAGCTATGTTTTCGTTCTCTGTTCTGTGTTTTTTTTGTTCATTCACGTATCAAGCTCATTGGTCTTACTTATAGGAGGTACCTGAGAATCTTGCAGGCAAGTTTTGTCCAGCAGCTTTGATTTTCTTTTGTCCATTAGCAAGAGAATGATTTGACTAAAAAAGGCAATTTCAGATTACCCATTCCCACAATTCATGCCTGTTTTGCCCATGCATTTAGTGTTTTTTCTTTCCATCAATTTAGTTTGAAATGAACGATTCTTTTACTAACCAAATTAGTTATATATTCAATTAAATTTAGTTACTTGTAGCGGGCTGATTAAATTTAAGGCCAACTAAATTCTCCTACTAAAAGGTCCAAAAATCAAGGCTAAATTACATAGTCAACCTCTTTTTTGGTTTTTAATTCTCCTACTAAACGGAGTTGTTTTTTTTATCTTTTTTAAAATATCATCGGAGTCCGAAGGTTCGGATGATCATGGCGCTTCTAAGCAGAAGCATTAGGATGGAGAGAATGATGCTGATACAGTTGTTTCCGCCAAGCCATCGATGAAGGCTTCTTGTGTTAAGGTTTGTGGCAGTTTTTATCTCTTTTTTTTAATTGCTTTTTGTGGTGTTAAGGTTTTGTTTGTGCTTATTGCTATCTGTGTTTGTTTATACGCGGAATATGAAGGCCTTGGTTCTTATATACTGTTTGTTTTATTTTTTGTTTTTAATTTGTTCCAGAAGAAAGGTATAAAGAGCCTAAAAGAGTTAAACGTAGAAAGGGAAAGGAGGGAAACATGTTGCTAAAATGATAAAGTCAAAATCATCTCGACGCGTGATTTTGACAGTGAATTTGATTCTTTGTCTGTTCGTCAGGTAATTGTTTTTCTATTTTGTTTATTTTTGTCATTTCCATTTGTCTTAGTTATGTCTTCTAATTGATTTTTGGTTGTGTTTTTTAACAGAACATTAAAGGTCAAGGGGAATAGAAAGTTTGCAAGTCTGTGAGTTCTGAAGCATATTAGATAGTGATTTGACTTTGTTTCTGTGCCTAAGGTATACATTTTCTTTGTTTATTTCTTTTATTTTTTTAAATGGTTTTTTGTTGTTTTTTTTTTGATTTTGTTGTCTGTTGTTTTGATTTCTTTTGGATAGCCTGGAAGTTTCAAGTCTACTGTTGACAATGATGAGGAGTTTGATTTTGATGAAGATGTTGAAGTTAATCTTAAGGAATGTGTTTATGTTGACGTGAAGGTATATATTGTGTTTATTTTAGGTTTATTTTTAATATATATGCCTTAGCTGTTTTTGTTGCATTTGAATTTTGTAGGAATGTGATTATTTTTTCAAAGCTAATGAGCATTTTGAATCGAAAGTTGTTGCTGATGACGTTGATTATGCTTATACAACATTAAAAAAGTTTTGTCCCTTTATCAACTTTTTTTTGTTTACAAAACTATTTTTGGGAAGTTTTTAGATTTGAAAATAGTTAATTTGCATACTCAATTAATTTGTAGTTGCTAATTTGTGAGGTTAAGCAGTCTAACACTCAAGAATTATGGATTAAAGTTAATGAAAAAAATTTGCATTTCGGTTTGAACGAATTTTTATTAATAATTGGTTTAACATGTTCAGATGATTTATTTAAGAGTCAATTAGGAACTAACAATCTTTGTTTGAAGACTCTTTTTTTTTAAGAAACAAAAAAAAAAAGTTAATCGACCATTTGTTGAACAAATTTTCAATTTTAGTGTTTTTCTTTTAGACCAAGATGCTAAGTTAGTTGTTTTGTATTTCATTCACTTTGTTTTGCTAATAAATTTTCCGAAAAAAATTGGTTCCGAATTTTGATTTTGAAAATTATTCTTAGGGAAGGAAGATTTTTAATACTACAGTTGAATCTTTGAAGAAGTTGACCATTCCTAGAGCTGGTGAGATTGAAAAATTGAAACAAAAGGAAAAAATTCACCTTTTATATGTTAAATGGTTTTCCTTGTGCTTTTCAAGTCTGGTTTTATGAATGTTGCCCATACGTGATTGATAAATATTGTGTTTGTGTTGGTGGTCTCACACTCTGAATGTTGAGGTGGGAGTGCACTTCTGTTGCTAGATTCAAAGCTTTGAGGAATTATTTGTTCATCTATTCTGCTGAGAAGGTAATCAGTTTAGTTTTGTAGTTTACCAATTTTTTAGTATTTGAATAGTTTATAATAATTGAAAATAAACTATATATAAACATTTTTATCTATTAGTTTTAAATAGATTTTCCCTTTTGAATAGTTTAAAATGAATAGAATAAGTTGTCACATTTTAAAATGAACCAATTTGGATCCCTAGGAAAAAAGGATGCATTTCTGTATGAACCAATTTGGATTCTTGGGAAAAAGGATCCAAATGCAACAACTCATTCTCTTCATCAGTAGGTACTAAATTTTTCAACTCCAACTAAACAAAACAATTAAAAGGGAAAAACTACTTAAAACTAACCAATAAAAAGGTTTATATGTGGTTTATTTTCAATTATTATAAATTATTCAAATCTTAAAAAAATTGTTAAACTACAAAACTAAATTGAGTTTCCTTCTCAGTAGAATGGATGAACAGATATTCCCTTAAAACTTTAAATCTAGCTGAAGAAGTGCACTCTCGCCTTAACATTCATGGAGGGAAACCACCAACGCAAACACAATACTTGTCAATCAAGTATGAACAATATTCATAAAACCAAACTTCAAAAGTACAAGGAAAACCATTTAACCTATAAAAGCTTAAAAAAAATTCTTTCTTTTGAAATATTCAATCTGACCGGCTCTAGCAATGGCCAACTTCTTCTTCAAAGATTCAATTGTAGCATTAAAAACCTCCCTTCCCCAAGAATAATTTTCAAAAGCACCCGACTCGACCAAATCGAAATTAATATTTGGAACTAATTTTCTTGGAAAATTTGTTAGCAAAACAAAGTGAATGAAATACAAAACAACTAACTTGACAGCGTATTGGTTTGGAGGGAAAACATCAAAACTGAAAATATGTTCTAACAAACTGTCGATTAGCTTTTTTTGTATTTAAAAAAAATGTCTTCAAATAAAGATTGTCAGTTCCTAACGGACTCTTAACCAAATCATCTGAACATGTTAACCAATTATTAATGAAAATTCTCCCAAACCGAAACGCAATTTTTTTTTTGGAAAATTTTAATCCATAATTTGTAAGCATTAGACTGCTTAATCTCACGAATTAGCAAAATGTGGGTTAATTGAGTATGCAAATTAACTGGTTTCAAATTTAAAAACTTCTCAAAATAAGTTTTTCTAAACAAAGAAAGTTGATAAGGGGATAGAACTTTTTTAATGTTCCACAATGCATAATCAACGTCATCACCAACGACTTTCGATTGAAAATGCTCATTAGCTTTGAAAAAAAATTCCATTCCTACAAAATTCAAATGCAACAAAAACATCTAAGGCATATTAACAAACTCAATCTCATAAAAAGTGTCAATGAATATATATTAAAAATAAACACAACATATACTTAACGTCAACATAAACATCTTCCTTAAGATTAACTTCAACATCAAAATCAAACTCCTCATCGTTGTCAACGGTACTTAAATCTTATAGACAAACATACAACAAAAAACCATTTGAAAAATAAAAGAAATAAGCAAAGGGAATGTATACCTTAGGCGCAGGAACAAAGTCAAAATCAGTATCACTATCTGATGCTGCTTCAGAACTCAGAGACTTGCGAACTTTCTATTTCTCTTTATCTTTAATGTCCTGTTAAAAAACAAGCAACCAAAAATCAATTAGAAGACATAACTAAGACGCATGGAAATGACAAAAAAACAAAACAAGAAAACAATTACCTGACGAAGAGGCAAAGAATCAGATTCACTATTAGAATCACGTGCATTTTTTGGATGAGATGATTTTTTAGCAACATGTTTCCCTCCTTTCCTTTTCTTCAGTAGTATTTTTTTTAAGTAAAAGACATAACACAATGAACATTTAACCAACAAAATAACTGTGAAAAAACTAAAAAACAGATTAACTTCTATAAAGTAAAAATAATACCTTATCCGAAATGTCAACATCAATTTCACGATCAGGAACATCTCCATTTAACTCTTTTAGGCTTCTTTATACCTTTCTTCTGGAACAAATTAAAAGCAACAAAAAATAAAAACAAACAGTATATAAGAACCAGAAGCCTTCAGAGATAGCAATAAGTACAAACCAAACCTTAACACCAAAAACAACAATTAAAAAAGAAAGAAAGAAAAACCTTTACAAACCTTAACACCAGAACCAGAAGCCTTCATCGAAGGCTGTTTAGATGATTCCTTAGAGATTTTGGCGGGAACAACTGTATTATTATCATTCTCTCCATCCTGACGCTTTCGCTTAGAATCGCCATGATCACCAAAACCTTCGGACTTCGATGACATTTCAAAACCTAGACACAAAAAACCTAAAAAATAAGGATATGAACTCAGGAGAATCAACAAAATAAAGCAAAATAAATAACCGATACCATCTAGAATAGAAAAGAGAAACGCAACCGAAGAATCGAGAATGAGAGAACAAAATTGAGTATGCAAGAAGATACTACAGAGACGAAGCACAAATTTCAAAAAGAAAGAAAATGGAAAAATAAACTGTAGCGACGAAGCAATTATTTCAAAATAAAAGTAAGTTTCTAAACTTGAAAAAGGCCAAAAAATGAATATAAAAATTCACTAGCAAACGCGACGTACAAAAAACAGAAAGCTCCATGCAGAAAGTTAAAATGCGGCATTTTTAAAAAAGGAAAAATAGTCCTTGCGTATATAATTAAAAATGAAAAAGTTGTAGAGTATGTAATATACCCTAAAATAATTCCATTGAGAAAATTAAAAGTGGAATAGAGCTAGATTTAAAAGAAATGGTAATAACATAAAAAAATTAGAAAATATTTGGAAATGTAAGAGATTAAGAGGAAAACTAGTTATAAATAGGCTCTTGATTAGTCTTTCTTGTTAAAAAATTCTTCACTCGTGTAGATTAGTGAGAAAATAGTTTCTCGCTAAGTCATTTATTATATATTCTTAAATTATTATATAATTAATTTATATTTTCATAAAATATTATTTAATTAATTTATATTTGCTTAAATTGTTACTTAATTAATTTTGTATTCATGTCAGACTCAGAGTTAACCTAAGATATTATTGACGGAATCCTCAGGAATTTATATTTCTATCCAAGAACAACGAGGATGTAGTTCCTAATTTCACCTAACTTCAGGGACTTGCAAATTAGTTTTATTGTTCTTTCTTTTTAGAAAAAAATATTTCTTTTTGCTCTAGAACAGCACCGAACCTCGCTTTCAAAAACGTCATTTGATTGAATTCAAATGTCGAATCTGCTCCAACAGTTGTCAGTCAACGCACTGCTTGGAGGTCCTGGCGGCTTCGTCACATCCTTGATTGCCACAGCCGGAGGAGCTCCGGCCAAGAAGGATTGGAAAATGGCGCTAGCAGAGCATTCGGCTCTTGAACTCTGCAATCTGATCTCCGAGAGAATGCGCTTCTGATTTTTCGAAGGTAATAATAGAAAATTTTGATTCTTACTTGATTGTTTGTTGTGGAAGTGAAATTGAACTGGGGTTTGGCTGAAATGTGGGTTCTTTTTCTGCTTTTTGGGCTGATTTATTGGTTTGTTTCAATTCGGTTGTGCTGTGCTTTGAAGTGAAACGTTTTTGTATGGTTTCTTGAAATAATATGATGGAAAAAAAAATGCATACCATTTTTTTCAAATGAAGTTGCTGAAATTCTCAAAATTCTGAAAAACCTCTCGAAAAAGTTGTACGAAATACGCTTAGATATGTCTTACTGGGCATGATCATCTCTACTTTGTTTTTTATTCTGCAACAGTTTAGTGGGTTACTTTTCAGAGCACTTTATAAAGTATAAACCCCTCCATACATGAGACAGCCTGTGCCTTTAATAACAACATTTTCAGTGGGTTACTTTTTAAAGGACTTTTAGTTAAAAACTTTGCCCAGCAATGATGCCACCAAACATGAGTATCCCCACTAGCATAAACATTTGTGCATATGCAGAAATGAAAGCTGATTACCTTTTTGAGAATGGAGGGCACTTCCATGATAATAATCCAAACAAAGCTTAACAGTTCCCTGGAACCATCAAACACCGCTACTGATCAAATGTGATAAAGAAAAGAAGAAAAGTTTCAGACTTTTCCAGTCCTGTCATGACTATCCAATGTGTGTTCATCTCTCTAGCAATTTTGTTCTGTCATGGATTTTCCAAGCCAGACATTCACATTGGCTATACAGTCACACTTGCAGTGCCTGTTCTGTACAATGCTGGATTCATTGGAAGAGCCTTTCTCATGGAGACAGACCAGGCTGAACCAAATTTCAGAACTGCATTGACTGTTTCACCGATAAATGGGAGATATTCCTGCTCTTTGGAAGTCTTTCTTGGAGATGTCAGGGTGTGGAATTCAGGCCATTACTCACATTTCTTCACATCTGATAAATGTGTGCTTCACTTGACCGAAGATGGAGATTTACAACTGAAGGGACCGCAAGAGCGAATTGGTTGGCGAACGGGGACTTCAGGACAAGGTGTGGAGGTAACACTAATGTAGAATGTTCATTTCTTGTCCTCGCGT
>CAODLS013678217.1:0-14681 GCA_948243855.1 Flueggea neowawraea
GGTTCACACCTTGACTAACTGAGTTTGATTCTCCTCAATTGGGCTTTCCAATTGGTCTCGATCTACGGTCTCTGTTCACACTTCGACCGACCGAGTTCGATTCACCCGTCATGGACGAACCACTTTTTCCAACAGAATTCTTGTAAAGAGATTTATGGTTTATATTATCAAGTAAGATCATTTTAATGAGTTGGAAATACACCAAGATTGAGAAATTGAATTAGAATTATGTCGCTACAAGAAATCAATTTTGTACTATGAGCAATAATGACATAGATAATAAAATATTGCTATTTTATCTTTTTATGTTAACACTACAAAATTGTAATACGATTAATGCAATTTAAAAATTTATCTTACTGAAAATTTATTAATAATACGTTGAATCATATGCTCCTTGCATTATTAGTTCACAAATCAAAGAAATAAAATAGAAAATGGTATAATTATATTTTGGAAAAAGGAGTATTTTTTGTGCCTAGTCGCATTATTTTTATGTTTATTTACCAAAAAAAATGTTTTATCTGAAATTTCAACTTTATATTCTTTGGAAATAAAATTTACTCAAAATTAGAAGTATACAAATAATTGAAATTGAACTATATACAAATAATTGAAATTGAACTTTGTTGAAAATTTCTTAGTTTCATTTTATTGGACTCCTTATATCTATATGATTTAGTCAGATCCTTTATCAATCTAACTATCATGTTTTTATAGTTATCCACTCAAACTGCTTTGAATGATTGAAATCTTTTTAAATTATTTAAATTTAATCTAAAAATTTAACATATTAAAAATTAATAACAAATAACAGAATTTAAATCATTCAATTAAATTTAAATAATCTAAATAAATCTTAAATATTAAAAACATACAAATAGAAAATTATAAAAGCACGTCTTCCATCCTATTTGATAGGACCATATCACTTTGCGAAACACGTGTTTTTCCTTATTTTTTTTAAAGAAGTGAATTCAAGTAATATTTATAAAGTTAATAATCCATAAATTAAATTACTTGTTTCTTCCCCCAAATTATAATTACTTGACCTTAAAAAGAATTTTCCAATAATTCTACACCTAGACCATAGTTAATTACAGTTACATTAGAAGGACGATTATTACCACAAATTATAATCGAACATGACAAAATTTAACAAGGATCAAAATGCCAAACATATTTGGTTCAATAGACATGTCAAAATCTACCTCGGTCTCCAAAGTTTGTTCATATTTCTTGTGCGGTCTCTTAGTTTTCAAAATTAGCCGTTTCGATCCATCGCTATGTCGCCATCAGTCAAATATAATGGGTCACGTCAGAAAATCTGACTTGACATATGAGACCTAATAATTTTACGAATTTAATGACAAAAATACCCCTCTTACCCTCTTTCTCTCTCGTCCCTCTCCCTCTATCCAACTTTCTTTCCTCCATTTTCCCTCACTTTCCCACCAACCAAACACCCAAACATACCTTTCTGGTTTTCTCTCTCTCTCTCTCTCTCTCATCAACACCCAAAATCACGAAAGCAAATCAAAATAGAAAAAGCATGAACTCTTCATTTGTTTCTACAATCAAAATAGACAAAACATAAAATCTAGAAAAAAATCATTTCTTTTTTGTTCTAATTAAAACTAACACAAAAAAAAAATTAATGGTCTTTGCCAAGATGATGAAAATGCAATCAAATAAAGACCCATTTCAAGAAAATCAGTCCATAATCTCAAGCAAACAAAATTAACACCTGGGTGTTCAAAGCTCTACCACAAACTCATTAAACAACAAAACCCAACACCATCTTCGTGTGGGATTTTTGGCCTTGAAATTGATTAGGGATTTGAAATCGCTAAGGACTAGAGTCGCACAACCATATCTCCATCTTCAGTTGGAGTTGACGGCCATGGTGGAGCTTGAGGGAGAGCACAGTTCGAGAGATAGAGAGCCACGTAGAAGGTTGATTCGACGACATGGAGTCTGAGAGAGAGAGCGAAGGCACCCATCTTGGAGTTTGGTTGATGGGTTTTGTGTGTTGGTGAAGGTGACAAAAGAAGTGACGAGTTGGGTAGAGAAGAGAGTGATGTAGGCAGTGGTGGGTTTGAATGGTGGCGGAAGAAAACAATGGTGTGGGTGGAAGAAATAGGTCTTTGATTTGGTGAAGATTGGGGCATTTTTGGATTTGACGGTGGAAGCGGTCTATTTAAGTGGAAGAGGGTGACGGGTTGGGGTTCGTGGTGGTGAGGAGCGACGACGTCTCTGGGTTTGGAGTGGAGAGAGTGGCGATTTTAGGGTTTAGAGGTGGGAGTGGTTGCCGACGGTTTTGGGTTGGAGGGCGTGTTTGGAAGCCTCTGTTTTCAGTGTTAATTAATTTTAAAATAGAGGGTAATTTTGCGTTTTCGGTTAAAAAACAAACGGAGTGAAGAGAGAGAGGGATCAAAACTGCTAATTGTGAAAACTGAGGAACCGCACAAGAGATATGATCAAACTTCAGGGACCGCAATGGATTTTGCCCTTTTAAATATCCTATTTCAAATCTAAGAGGTATGGTCTAACTGGTTATAAATACCAAACTTTTATACGAGGTCATAAACTCTAACTTTATGAGAATTAATTGTTAGAGTACCAGATGTCATAAGCCAAAAAAATGTTCTTGGTGCTACGTTGATAGGGCCAATGTTTGTGTTGGTTGTTTATTTGATCTAATATGTTTATGGATGAATACAATAGCACAAACAGAACGTAAGAAGAGGTGTTTTGAAACATGTACAATTGCACATAAAACGTGTTTGTGCAGTTCTCTCCGCATTTGTCTGTTTTTCTGTTTGGCGAATTCGCAGCATATTTATTATACGTCCTTTTAATGTTTTCGATAATTCAATATATATTTGTTTGTCTTATCCAATAAATTTAATAAAAAGTCCTCTGCTAATAAAATCAAGTAGAAGATTGATGCCGGAATCGGTTTAAATTGCGAAGGGTGGTCGACTTCATAAGCAGATAAAAATTTGTATTGTTCTGGGTTCAAATCTCATGAGATACAACTATGAAATAGAATTGCGAAATTTTATTAACTTGTTCAAGTAATATACGTAAACATATATTTCAGTTGAATTATGAAATATGAAGGAATTAAAAGTAGTTTTAAATTGTATGCTTGGGTTTAGATTCAAGTTAATAGTTTTCTACATACAATTTTTTTCTCAAAAAAAGAAAATAATCAGAATTTTGTAACTTATAGCAACTTTCTTAGTATTACGCCTCTTACATTGTTATGCAATTAAGTTTAGAAAAAAAACAATTAAGTTTAGAAAAAAAACAGAGTTTAATTTTGGAAAATGAAGGAAGAAAATTTTGCAAAAAATATAAAAATATGTTAATTAATACCTAACCTTTTCGTAAGTAATAATTATGTCATAGACTTTGCTATATTAGATTAATTAAACATTCTGATTTATTTTTTTGTCATTAAATTATCGATTAGGTAATTGAATAAGAAAGCATAGAATTGAGCATGATATTTCTTGGATTAAGCACGAGTAAAATGGGTGGGAAAGGAAACAATTAGTAGTAAAGAAAGGAGTTTGGGTTTTCCTAGGACGAGAAGGTACCACGATAGCCTTTTTATTTGTTTAATGTGTCCTACATAGTCGCAATTTTTGACTATACAAGATTACATTTGTCCTATGAAATCTATGGAGAAAGACTTTTGCTTAATTATATTATTTACTCTTCTTTTAAATTCTTGTTGTATCGGAAGCATCAAATCTGTATATAAAAGAACGTGTTTACAAATGTTTAACCTTAACAATTAATTAGTCATTACTTAGCTAAAATGTATCAAACCTATACTTGTCTTTATCATCTTACCGCCTTTTCATAACGATGGGTGTTTATTTAGTAGATTTAAGTAATAGAAATAAATTGAAAAATAGGTAAATTGTAAATATTTTTACTTGTCAAATATTGAAAGCAATAGATTGAATCGATAAGATAGTATTTTATTTTTGCATCTGCCAAAATTTGAACCAACGACTTCTTAGAGTTGGAGTTAATTCCAATACTAATCAGCTACAAGCTCATTAGTGAATCAATTACATAGTAAAATATATTAAAAACGATATATTTTTTAAAAGTTATACTATGAATTAAAATATCAAATATATATATATAAAGAAAGACAACATAATTAGGATTTCTTAAAAGCTTACTTAAACAAATTACTAATATGATCGCATGTAAGTTCGAATTAGATGAAAGAATGATTTGTTCGACGAGGCATATTCATATGAATCACATTGTAAAAGTAATTACCAATTTCTATAGCTTTTTCTTTTGTCAGAATCATGTGTTATTTGTTTCAATATAGCAAGGATTATAGCATTCAAATAAATGCTAAAGAGCCCATTTTTTTGCCTCTAAATTTGGTGAAATCATATTTTGGAAGGACAATTTTGCATGATCAAAATGTTGACTTTTCTTGTTTATAAAACTAAAAAAGAGCAGTTTCTTAGCATAAGAAATATATGACCAAAATTCATCCTTTAAGAAAAGGTTAATTGAGTATGACTAGACACTACCTATCCAAACTGTGCGTCTTCTTCATATGAACAAAATTATTATGGCATAACCACCCATGGGTTCTCCATTTCTTTCACTATTTTCTTAACCAATGTTCATTATTTAAGTTATGAAAGCAAAAGAGACAAGAACATTGTAAAGCCGACAACACATCATAATTCATACGTGACAATGAAAAGAAAAAATTTGAATATTTTTGCTTATATTTCAACTAGTATTTTTAATATATTGTTATAAAACTTGTCAATCTCATACTTTCCTAAATTAAATTTTTAGTATTTAAATATTTTTTAATATTCGACTAATTAAAAATCAAGCTGAATAAGATTCTTGCGGGCAACAACACTTTTCTTGCAAAAAATTTTCATATTCAAAACTCAAACTCAATACTTTGAATAAGGAAAGTGGAGTTTATGTTGACCATAGATTTAGACAATTTACTATATGATATCTGCTAAATATACTTATCTGTAATATTAATTCTGTTATATGATATATACTACTAGTCTATAAAAATAAACATAAAAAGCAAAAAGAAGAAGATATATTTTGTTCTTTTGTTGAAAATAAAAGATGAAGATAGAAAGAGACCCATTGAGAGGGATATCATACTTCATCTTTTTTGTTTCTTTTATCATGGAATTAGTATTTAGTACCTTCCAGTTAAGGTAATCCTCCAGCCTTAAAATCTTTGGGTAATCTTATATTCCAATTTTGGTAATTTCAAGTTCAACCAACCAAACATCTCTTACCAATCACCACCACCCATGATTTTTGACCTTTCTACCGGCTGTAGCAGGTTGCCAGCAAACACCACCCCTTTACAGACAGTGTCACAAAGCTGTTATCAATGTCAATTCTCAGCGAATCCACATGTGCCATGTAGCTGTTGTTTATTGGTTGGCAGTATATCCACCACCCACTCTTGGTCAACTTGCTGATATCGTCATTAAACTAATCCAACGGCTCATGTTGCTTTACAGTAAGTTGGAGAATTGGAAATAGAGATTATATTTATTTTTTTTGTTTAATTATATAGACGCCTTCCCTAATCTAGGCTTGAGTTCCATATAGGACCATTACGGTAATAAAATCCTCTTTACTGAATTTTATGTTTTTTATACTTCAGTTTTTAAGTCAAGACTTTCAATTAAAAATTAAAGAGTTCATACTATTTTATTATAATCCTAATTTTACATATTTATTGTTTTTAAATTATGTCAACATATTTATATATAGAATATTTAATAAATTATAATAAATGAGATTTAAAAAGTTCAAAATTCGTTATAGAGGTTAGTATTAATATGAAATTCATAGTTTTTTATTGAACAAAGTCTATTTATTAGTGTAATTAGGGTCAAGAATTATGCTAAAAAATGATTTGGCATAATAATTGATAATTATCATTGCATTTTGCTCGTCTTATATAAAATATAAGTCCAAAAGCTATTGTTGTGCTATTATTCCTATGTCCATTAAAATTCAAGGTAAAATATTATTTATAAGCACATTCTCCTTTAATATCACCAAGATATCTTTTTAAAAATAAAATTATACCTAATAACTGCTCCAAGATATACAATACCTTTAATAAGATAAGAAGGACAATCATTAAAAAACATAGTATTTTATTCTGAAGACTCAAATCTTGTTCATTAATAAATAAAATTTGTTGAAAAACAATATTAATCAAAAGATCACCTCCAGGGGTAGGTTTAGCGGTAATCAGTTAATATTTACAGCTAAACATTCTAGGTTCTATTCTTAGAGGAGGTAGAGAAAAATAAAATTGCTTTAGAATTTAGTCAATTCCTCCACCTTTAATAAAAAAATAAAAAAAGAATATTAATCACGAGATCAATTTTGTAAATAAATATGCTACACTTTAAAATAATTTAATCTCTATTTCTTTTAGCTATATTAACGATAGCTTCTAAATGAAAAAGGAAAAAATAAAACAAAAAAATGAAAAACTAATTTTGTGTTCAAACCTTATCCTCCTGATTCAATTACACATATATATAGACAACATTCAATCCAAAATGAACCCCACAAAGATACGAAACAGGTCGAATATAACTTGCCCAAACATGGAACACAATTTAATAAAAAAGCTCTATATTTTTTATAATTAAAGTTTAATTTTTAAATATTTGTTTCTTGGTTTCGGTTGTGGGGATCTTGTCGGCAGAAGGGTACGAGGTTTTACACCTAGGGAGACGTGGACGCTTCATATCCATACGTCAGAAAGTCCTCCTTGTTTATTCTTTTATTCCTCATTATGTCGTTTCGATAAAGTTTCTTTACTTTTTTCTGTGGTTTTATATTATTATATTTGTTTTCCATGTTTACTTTTATTCAACTCTTCGTTGAAACTTCTGAAATTATTAATTTTTATAGTATGATTTATTAATTATTGCTGTATTGTTATTTTGTAAAAGTTTTTTCTTTTTTTCTTTTTTGTGATTTTAGTTTATAAGTTTAAGATAATTCGCGTTCTCATGGTTATAGACAAAAAATTTAAAGAAGCATAATTATTTGAACTTTTATAATTAGTCAAAAGATAGTTTGAGATTTAAGATCTCAAATTGTAATCATATATAATTGTCAGATCAACTATGATTCTTGGAATAGAATAAAAGTAATCAAACAAACTGATTCTATTAAGTTGCTTAAGAGAAAAATTAAACTATGTACATATGATCTTAGATATTTGAAGGATTAAATACAAAACCTCAATCAAACAATTTGATTGATATTGATGTGCTATGGATTCTACGTGAAACAAGGCTAAGTATAATTTATAAACATCTATTTTTTTTATTGAGACATTTTTTAAGGATAAAATTGTGCGTGTTTAAGAGTTTCAAAAGAATAATATCTAAGATGGATTAAGCCTACGATCAAAAGAAGTGTGGTCCACATCAATTGGCATATGAAGGAGGGCCTAATTCTTGATCATAGGGTTGTGATGCTACAAGCCCCCTTGGTCTTAATTGGAGAGCTACTAAAGCGTTACAATTCTCGTATTGACTAGGAGACAAAGTTAACGATAGTTCATAAGTATCCACCTTTTTAACCTACTAAGGCGCCTTTCAAGGATAAACAGTGGATATTCAAGAGAAAAAAATGGGCAATACCTCAAGTGAGTTAGGCTTGGTGATTAAAAGGAGTATGACCACATCAGTCGGTGCTAAAAGGAGGGCCTGATCCTCCAATCGTGAGCCTGTGATGTTCAAAGTCCCTTAAACTCGACTAGTGGCTACTAATATGTTATGATTCCCACATTTGCGAGACATGGTTAATGATAGCTTATGAGCATCCACCTCCTTTAACCACTAAAGCATTTTTAGAGACAAAATCATGCAGTTCCAAGAGCCCAAAGCAAGAAATCAAATGACTCATTATTTTTGTTAGATATATAGATTGGATTATGAATATTGTGTTTATTATCATGATAAATACAATATTTATCACACTCAATAATTATCAGAACAAGTGTTTATCTTTGTTTGTAAGAGCTTATAAATATAGATATCTCCAATGTAATGATTCACTTGAGTAAAATGAATAAGAGAAATGCTAAGAACACTTTCCATGAACACTCTTTATCTCATTTGTTACTTTTTCAATTTTTTCTCACCATTTTTTACTTTTCTCTCTCATTTTCTCTCACTTAATAAATGTTTTATTTTTATTTTTCTTTTTCTTTTTTAGATGCACTACCTTCAATATTAGTGATAAAAAAGAGGAGATTTGAAAGAGAAAAGAAATTTTACGTCCAATGAAAGAGAATGTTACTAGCATTCCTCAATGAATAAATAAGATTCTCCTCTTGTGGACATAGACACACTTTTAAACCACGTAAAACTCTTCTTGTGTTTTTGTCTTTCTATCCCTGCCTATTAAATTATCTAACATGGTATCAATGTCATGCTGGTTCTATATCTAGAAATTTCTCACTTTATTTTCCCACGTTTCCTTCATTATTTCACCAACCAAACACCATTTAAATGTTCGTTTCTTCTTCACAGTCTCAACAACAGCAACTTATTTCTTCATTGCTTGGCGGCTTGCAAATTTGCTAGGAATGTTTGGTTAAACGTCTTTTCCCACGGTAATAAGGATTTATGGGTAAATTCTTGGCTCTGCGTTGGATGATATAGCAGAGTCGAAATGAATTAGTATAGAAGGAGAAAGGTTCAGGCGATAATTTTATCCGCGATCACTACATTTAGCAATTTTGTCCAATATAGTCACTAAATTTTAATTTTGTCCATAATAATCAACATACTTGTAGTTTCTATCTACGATGGTCACTTTGAACAGTTTTCGTTAACGCTATTTCCTTCTTGCACATTAGCACGTCTATAATGTACGTGAATTTTAAATGTTTTGCAATGGAGAAAACAAATTGAATGCACAATTGTAAATTTAAAGTCTAAAATAAAAAACAACAACTTCACAACTATATAATTGAATTGAATTGTGTTGTTTGATGTGAACAAATCTATATAATAACACATAATTTAAATTTTTTATCCTATTGAGATTAGAGATTGGTATTATAGTACTTAATCATGCTGGCGCCGCTAAAGGAACATGCTACCACAATTAAATAACATCATCATTTCCTTAATTTTTATGAAGTGTTTGAGAAGACTCATAAATCACACCAAACATGTTAACATCAATCACACACTAAATAAATAGGTCAATATTCAATGCCGACTGTGACTACCACCACGACAACATAAATTTTCTTCCCAAAAAGTTGATTTAAGTTAACAAGAAAACAAAGTTCGAAAAAAAAGAAAGAAAGAAAACACCCCACACCTTATAAATATCATGAGAACTGCCAAAGCTTCCCACCTATATCTTATCAAACTTTTCGATTTATTTTTTTATTTCAATTCCATTTTGGATTCGCCTTCTTTTAATTTCTTGTCCTCTAGGCTATGGCATATAATTTTTTGTTTACCAAACTTATTTGTGCGCAACCATATTTTTTCATCATTCACTCAAAATGTTTTGTTTTTTAATTTTAATAATTATTTCTTTTAAGAATAAAATTTTTTTCATGTTCAAAAAATCAACAGTTGAACTAATAGACGTGTAAATTATCGATACAGAAATCAACTCTTAGACTACTAAAAAGTCGTAAATTCCATTTTCACTGAAAGCAAATATAATGAATTATAAAAAAAATCAACAGTCAACAATCGAATTAACACTTCATTGATGATTGTGATTAATTTAGGAAGGAATTAGAAATGCATAATAGACCAACATAATAGAGTGGAGAAGTGAATCGTGGCCACTTGATACTAAATATGACACTTGCTAATATAATAAGGCTCAAATGGGGCAAGTATCTTCATATGATGGTAAGTTACTAGAATAATATTTCGTTGAGATTAAGATGCTAATCAATCAATTAACAAATTTGGATAAAAAGAAATCAATCAATTAACAAATCAAATGCATGTCCATTCTTTGGAGTTGGAGCAATTTGTATTAATTTATTCTACAATGATTTCCTTGTAACTTGCATCTAAAACCTAGAAAACTAAGCAGGTTCATAAAGTACATTAATTCATTTTCTTAATGTTTCTATAAGTCATTTTATTTGCTTGCACAAAAGTCGAATTTTCGCTTATTTAGTACCAGGGATAACTCCACTATTTATGAACTATAAGTGCATTGATAATGTAGATGACAATTTGGATAATCGAATTCAAAGTAGTAATATATAAATTATTCTCTTTTAATGAATTCAATTATTTTAATTAATGGACTTTGTTTAAGATCAATATACTAATAATTAAGATAACAACAGTTGGAAAACACTTTGTTGATGATACAAATCCAATTTTTAAATTCCTTTGTTGAGATTAATTGAAATGTTTAGTGTTATCAAAGTTAGGCTGGTGGTGACCAGGTGCACATGATTCACCATGTCAAACAAAATATAAATGAACAGCTAATGCATTATTCAAACGAAATCTTAGTATACTCAAAAAATCCAAGAAAGAAGAGAAAGGAACCTTAAAATCAAGTACAAATCTTTGGCTTCTTGTGGTGTTTTTTTTTTCTCTTGTTTAAGAAATCAACAGGGTTTGTGTGACTACTTTTATATTAATGTCTTTCTTTAGCCAAGAACAAGGTAACATGGCTTCACCACAATCATCTCTTTCTTTATTCATCTTCATCTTAATTTAAGGTCTACTTTCCTCGGTTTCCACAAATATTTAAACTACTTTGTTTTGGATCTTCGATTGAGTACCGGTTACGTGTTTCCAATAAATTCTCTTTGGAAAATTTCGTTTTTGTTTCATGGAATTCTAATTGATCTCTTCAACAGGTGGTAGATCAAGTGTTTTTTTATAAATAATATGATTTTGTTGATCTGATTTTTAAAGAAGTAGATTAACAAGGTAAGGGAAATCTCTATTCGATGTGTTTTCGTATACTTAAGACAACAACCTCGAAAAAGGAGGATAACTTGTTAGAAAAAGCTATTACTATTAGTTCAAGTAAATGTAGTGTCAGAGCATTTATACAAATCAATTCCTAAAATGCAAAAATTCGTATTGTTATGCATTGGATAAAATGCAGAGGAGGTTAGTTTAAATTGTGATATACTTTAATTAAAAATTAATCATAAGTGTGCTCCTCATTAGCCATTCTTTAAAGAAGTTGATTCGAATTTTGAATTCTCACATTTTTTCTAAGTAGAGTGATTCCACTTTAAATTAATATAGTGGTTAACGTGAGACTACTACTAAACTCTCTTCAAAGGAAGATAAAAAAAAAACATTATTCTCTAATTAATTAGAATCTTGCTATAAAATAAAGTTCAATAGTTTTTTTTATAGTTGTTGCCCATGACATTTAAATCTAAAATCTAGTTTATAAATCTTTTCTTATTTAGTAGTTACTAGTTAGGCTATCTCTCATGCGTTCTAAAGTCTAATACTTAATTTGAGTTTGCTTCTAATATTAACTTAATGATTAGCATACGGGTTTTTAAAGGTTAAAAAAATCATTAATATTTCAATTTTGAAACAAATGCTGGCTGTTTCATATGTAACAACGGTCCTGACTAAGGTTGATTACGAAGAAAATTATCCAAAATCTATGCAAGATGATGATTCTGGGCAATCACATTAATAGAAATAACATTGTTTCATAATCTTTGCATAAAATGCAAATATATATTTAAATTTAATGAACAGTTTCTTGGTGAGATGGCAACATATAGAATTGATAGTCATAATAACATGTGCCCCAAGTTGAGCAAAGTGCACAAAACAAAATGTTCCATCTTATAAGACAGATCACCAACCTAAACAAATGATGCAAACAACTAATCAATGAGGTTCCAGGAAGAAACAATGGCTTCAAATCACAACCCTTGGCAATATCAAAAAAATATACCAATAGATAATAGAATATTATGACACTACTGAAAAGAAAAAGAAATTCCCTAA
Organism: Flueggea neowawraea; assembly: GCA_948243855.1. Lineage (NCBI taxonomy): Eukaryota > Viridiplantae > Streptophyta > Magnoliopsida > Malpighiales > Phyllanthaceae > Flueggea > Flueggea neowawraea. Next base: position 12,075 of record CAODLS013678217.1, read on the forward strand.
TTCAAAGGAAATGATTCATAAATCTAACCTTAAGGAATGAAATTAGTACTTGAAACTTCAATGTGTTATCCATACATATCTTATCATGAATTCATCATTCTATTGTTCCATTACTTTCTCCTCCATCACATTTAGATTGTTATCTTTTTCTTCTCACACATTAAGAAAACAATTAATGAGATAATACTTTTTATTTTACAAATATCTTTAAAAATTGTTTTAGAGAAATCTTGTATGATTTTTTTAGTTAAAATTTAGTGACTACATTAAAAACTGAAAGAATTAAGTGGCAACCTGCACCTTTTACCACACTCAATGCTGGTTAATTGAACTTGGCATTAAACAAAGACTTGGTTTTAACTTTTGTTGTTCCTAAGTTTGATTAATACCCTAGTTCTAAACTTGCTTTTCACTTTCGAACGTTGAGTCTAATGATACAAAAAGTTGACACTACACATCTTTTCCCTTTTGTAAGTAAATGAGGATTGGCTGATCCGGATCTTACCTTCCAACACAGAATATAAAACAACTGTTGGAAACAAAAGCAATGCCCTAATTTGCCATCATCATCGACATTAATACATGCATAGTCCACAAGAAAACAAAAAAAAGAGAGAAACAAATCAGCCATTCAATAATCAAAAGTAGCTATAAACCAACCAACGTTTTTGCCTTCTTGGTCTGCATGATTCTTCATTCTACAACTTTTAACGATTGCTTCGACAAACTCCTTTTGTCAACAAATGTGATAAGTGTGTTCTCCAATATTTTCATGCCTGCCGACTACGCAATTCAGTATTTCTACTAACTTTTGCAATAATCAGTACAATTAAATAATAAAATGCTTCGATTTTATTCGTTTTTCTCCTGTATTGATGATCGGCGAAGACGTAAACAATTAATGTCTGTTTCCTTCATATATAAGCACTCAAGAGAGGAGATAAGTACATTGAAAAGTTGGAAGAAGTATTTCCGAGAATGCCTTCAAACATGATGGAGTTTGTATGCGGTAAATTTGGTAGATGTGACTATGTAAATAAATAAATACTAAATTGTATGGCAAAAGAGAAGAAAGAACGACACATTTTTTCAGACGTAAATTATTACATGCTAATGCAATAAATCTCAAACACAAACCTCTGCATAGAAGGTGATGCAAGACCTACAAGTTTTGAGACCATACGTGGCTCAATTAAATTGAAGCTTAATTTCGGTAAATCGAGTGGTAAATATAATAAAATGATAGTTTGCACAGAAAAAAGATAGAAAAATTGACACATTTTTAGAGTCACAATATCTATGAACATTAATATACAATTTCAACATAAAAAAATTGAACACCACAAATACGGAGCCTAAAAGAAAGAATGTAACGAGTTATTTATAGATATCCATTTACATTGAGTGCTACATATTGTGAAAACAAATAGCAAATTACTGAATTCAACAAATTGTACAGTAAAACAAGTAGAGACTAATATTTCTTTCTCTAAAGAATTATAATATGTGTGGGTAGTAATATGCGATTTGAATATGTGAATTTACAAACAAGTCCCCCTCATAGTAGAGCTTTATAGGTTAATGGGCCAACTTAGAGCCATCTACTGCTTTCTTTCGTTCAAGGCTTCCAGATCTGATTGCATTCTTTTGCAGTTGATAAGGTCATGGACCTTATTCGGGGAAAGGTTGATGTGGCCCATAAAACTCAAACGGCTTGTCGTCAGAGGTAGCATTTGACGATCCCTGTAGCCATCCCAATCATAACTTTTCTTTTTGAGATAAAAAAAAAACTGTTAATGTAGTTAGGCTGATTTCACATTAGTAGCTCTACATGCGTTCGAATTGGCAGTCTCAAATTGCACGAAGGCCTAAATCATCCATAAGCTTGTACAATTTCATGAATGAATTTTTTTCATTCTAGAATTTGTCATTTTATTTGTTTGTTAAATTTTAAACGTGGTAATAAATGAAAATAAGCAAATAAATAATTGAGATTAAAAACAAGAAAAAGGCAGACAGATACAATACACAATGCTGAAAATTTCTAAAGCCTGAAATCAAGCAATCTTGCAAGATGAACTCTTCAAGTCCCAAATGGCAGGAAGGATAAATTTTTTACCAAAACCACCATAAACATTATAACTTGCATTGGTAATCTTATCCACCATCACCTGTCCAGGATATCCTGGACACGCTCCAGCACCAAATATACCATTACAGGCAGTGACAGCCTCGAGTTTATCCCCGGAATACCCTTCGACTCCATAGTACCCTGTCTTGAAAGGATTCATGGCAGCTCCTGCAATTACAGTCGCAATGTTAATGACCATGGCGTCGCCGCCTACGGCATTTGGTGCCCTTGGACGACCAAAAGGTGAAGTTGAAAATGGGAATGCACACAAACTGGTGCACCGCAATGAATGTCCCACATGGGCAAAAACCACCTTGGTGTTCGATGAAACCGCAACATTGCCATGATAACTGCAGGATCCCAAGCAAAATCTCTCCACAGCAACATCCTTAGATGTCAAGACTATGTAGATACCGTTAGTGTCTAAAGGCAATTGTTTCTTGACGATCTTGTTCTTGACAAGGTTGCCTACTTTA
>CAODLS013679350.1:0-27988 GCA_948243855.1 Flueggea neowawraea
CTGTTCTCTAACATGTTCTATGTTCTCTAATTGATATTTCATATCCTATTACCAATAAAACATGTTCATCTCACAGAGTACATACTAGTCTTGGTTTATTGTCACTCCCATGACAATAATCAACTAGGAACATTTAGAATAGTATTCTTTTATGCTTCAAGGTTTTACTATCCAAATCACATATTTGATAACTTAAGCAGAATCATTATTCATAGATGCTTTATCAAATTAAACATGGATAGGAACAATAATGAGATAAAACAATGCCTCATAATGTATATATATAAAATATAATCTGGATACAATATATTACGGTTAGGGCTTACACTAATAGACTTTTAGGGAGCTCTTCCTCCTCAATATATCCAAGTTCACATATTTCCCTTCCTTAGACTCAACTATCTTTCCTTACTATTACTCTGGTCTCATAGTCCAACAACTATTGCGTGGTAGTCTTGATGACTGTCATGCCATCCTTAGGTGATTTTTTACTTGTCAAAGATGTGGTTTAGATATCGTCTGGCCCTTATGGCAGAAACCTTGGATTCAATGTCATCTTTTATTATAACTCGATCTTTGAAATTCTCTGCATAGCCGATCAACGACAACTGACATGACTGAGGGAACTTGGTAACATCATATTCATCATCCTTAGGTAATTCCACCTCAGGGCTTAAACTCACTACCTAGCATGTATACTTGTGTGAATGTGGGGTTAAAGCGCCATCTACATTATCAATATCAACAACGTAAGTTTTCATATGTTTAATGTCCTGATCAAAATACACTATTTCCATAGTATTGTTGTGGAAAAACATTAGCCTTTGATGGTACATATAAATTTCTATGCAACCAATCTCGACTTATCAAGGCATTGAAAGTGGCCCCTTCTATATTAGTGACACAGAAGGTTACATTAGCCTTTTTTGTCCTGACCTTCATTGGAACACTAAAATCCCTTTTACTCGAGTGACATTCCTAGCGAAACAAAGGACACTCTATTCAGTAGGCACTAAGTCTTTGGTTTTCTTTTTGATCATGAACAACATTTTAAAGGGTAAAAGGTTAATAGCAGCTTCTCCATCTGGAGGATCTGACCCTCCTACATCCTATTTAAAATGGCCTTTATGTATAAGCCTTTAAAACATATCCCCTGCGAGCGATCAAGCCTCTCACTCTGAATATATTTACCTAAAGATTATTTGGGAAAAGCTGTGGCTTTTTTTCTTTTTAGGCTACGACTATTGTTGCATCATAGACATCTTTAGGCTTCTTCCCGATAGCTTGTTGGGACTGTCAGCACCATGTTGCATTCGAACTTTTTTTGTCCTTTAAGCAGAGGAAAATCATATCAGAGAATCCTAAATGTTTCCTTATCGATCAAGAAGTCAGTGTTGTAGTCAGACTCCATCATTGGGGTCTTGCTTTTCCCTTTTGTGGATACAACAACAAGCTCGCCTTTTATCATCTTTGGAAACGGCTCAAAAATCTCTAGTCTCAATTTACAGTTCTTCTCAGCTTTCATTTATTCTTGAGCTCGACTAGTTGGTTGGACCATCAATGCCTCTATGTTTTGCTCATTTTGCGAAGACCATCAGGGGATACTCGACCTTTGTCCTTAACCATTAGCTCCTTCCACACATCAAATTCTGGGTTCTTAGGCTTTAAAAACTCTTTTTTTCTCCTTCCTTCAAGAAGATTTAACTTATCCATGCTTAGGGGACTTCGAGAATAATAGGTTAGCTCTGCCATCCTTGTGGGCTGACTAGATTGGGCCTTATCTACTTCTTCTTTTAGATCTGTATTGATGACCCATATTTCCTAAGTAGAGACCTTGAAATATTGTTTGATGGTTTGTCTTCAGGTTCGAATGACCTCACCTACAACATCAATTAGCAGGTAACCATTATTTCTTTTAGTTTTCCCAAATAGTGGCTACAAAACCTCGCGCTTTCAAGGATAATCCATGCACTGAGTTAGCAATAAGCTTTCTACGAATCCTTCTTAACTCCCTTCTATTTTCTATTTTTCCAGCTGCTCTTTCCTCTATAACTCAAAGTGTTAGTGAGAGGTGGAGTCTTGATAGAAAGGGTTCTACCGAGGAGAGTTAGGGACGTAGCTTGGGCCACGAGGGTATCCTAACCAAAGGGCTACCTCTTGCTTATTCAAGAGGTCATACAAACTGTAGTTGTGGTGCCGCTCAAAAAATCCAAGAAGTCAACGCATTTTTCTGTAGGGCCCTAAGTCATGATATGTCAATGGTAATACCGATCAAACTCTGGATTATCGATATGTGGCAACCAAAAACCCATATGTTGACATATTGATTGAAGATAACAACTGCCATCTAAGTGGCCTCAGTTACTTCAGTAATTACACACAAGGAAGTAACTCGATTAGTGAATGTTCCACTTTGAGAGAAAAAAAGGTTACTATCTTCTCCCATAACCACTTTGGACTTGGAGAACTGGAATTCCTTGGATTCCATCAACTCTTTCACAATATTTCTAAAAAGCATGCAATTGTTCATCGGGTGAGTCGATGAACTATATCATTTGCAAAACTTCTTTCTACGCAGCTCCTCTGGCGGAGGAAGTTTATGTGGACCCTTGATCTTGATTCTTTTATTTTCCAAAATACAATCGAACGTTAAGTATGCCATATCTAAATCAAAGGAATACTTCATATTTTCCTTTGACTTTAAGCTGGATAGGGCCTGCACGTTCTTTCAGCTAGGTTATCATAAACAAAAGTGTTGTATTTGACATATTCGGCCAAGTTGACCTCCACAAGAGTGAGTTTTTGGTACTCAGAGATCACCACCGATCATTGGCGTCCTCAAGGTTAGATAGAGGCTACTTCCTAGTAATAACTTCCATGAAAAGTGCTTTTGGAGACGTTTAATTCCTTGAGAATGGCCTCAAATTGTGAAGCCTTTTCAGCCAACTGATACAGGTCTTAGAATACCATACTCTTGAACTTATTTCGTAGCTCAAAATCCAAACCATCTTTAGCAAACCTGAGGAATTCTTTCTCAGACAGATTCATTTGACAACAGATACTCGTCTGTCTAAACCTTTTATGGTATTCCTCAACCGTCTCACTATGCTTCTCTTTTGCTCGAGCAATATTGACTACTTTTGCCCTGAATCTCTTGACACCTCACCATACTGGTACGTGAATCGTGTTATATGCTTAAGTGCAAACATCTTCCCATCTCCCAAATAATGTGAACTCCAGGACATTTCTTCCCTGAAGGAAAGGATAGTCTCTACTATTGTTGTCCGGGTAGGGCTTTCAGTATTTAGCTCAATTAATCCACTATAGTTGTGGTGATGGCTGTCAAACTAGCAAATTAAATTACCTACTCAAAATGTAAATATGAATACAGTGGTAAGTAGGGTCAAATCCACAGATACTAGTAAAAACTTCTCTAATTGCTGAAAGAAAACAATAAACAATAAGATTAATTGAAGAAGGATATTGAAAATAAAATGAAATCGTAAATAAAAGAAAGCAGTGAACAATAGCAAAAATAAAGTAAAGAAAAACAATATAAAGAAAATCTAGTCAAGGTTTCATCTTAGTAGTGCTTCTTGAATTGATCACAGGAACGAAAAATAAATCCCAATTATTCACATAGGCAAGTTATAGTTACATATGACGCACTTAGTAACCAATATTTACTTTCTGTTTCAATAGTTATGGGATTCGCTGCAAACTACTTTCCTGATAAACAATTCTTGGGACACCCTGCAGAATTTCATTTACCTCTTGCATTAAGAATTATAAAGACCCTACCCAGACCAACAAACTTGGAAGCTGCAGTTTATTCAAGCAATATTATTTAATTCTATTAATGAAAATCGAAGCCCGTTATCACAACAACAACATTAATTTATCACTTGTGCTAGACACGCAATCACAGATCTACAATTATAACTGGTAATATATTATTTCATCAATCAATCTAACCAGGTGAAAATAAATCAATCAACAAAAGAATATTAAATCACTAAAGAACATGAATTAAATGAATAAACGAATATATTAAGAACCTTCAACACAATATCCTCACAATTCAATGAAGTTCAACCTCAGCTAAGATTGACTAAAAAGAATTTAGCAATTCATAAAAGAAATAAGAATAGAAATTAAGGTTGTCTAGGCTGAATGGAGGAAGAGATCCACAAAATAAAAGTGGATGTCTATTTATAAGAGATAGCCAACATGTAACCTAACTACAATGTACACACGTTTGTCATCTTCTCAAGGTCTTGCAGCAATGCCCATAATCCAATCCTTGCCTAAAATAGCTCCAAGTTCAACCCTTTTTCACATAATCAACCCTTGGACACAACTAAACATAAAGTAAAATAAAAACATAGAAATATGAATGATAATGCATGCAAAACAATATTAAAATGCAAATGAAAGCATGCAAACTAACAAATCTCCCCACAATTAAACGATGTTTGTCCTCAAGCATATGATAATCCAAAGACAATGAGAAAACAAGCTTCAAAAGACTCTTTCTATTCCCACATCTAGTTTCACCCAAATCGACATGTACCGAATATTTAAGAGATAACACAACTAGTGTTAGGCTAGCCGACAATCTATAAGATTATTTCCATACCGATAATGCCCCCTAGGGAATAACAAACCCACACCCTCACGGATGCCACTCAATTGCTCCAAAGTGTTTGGGATGAAGTGTTTACACTCGAGCTAACCATGATAGATCTTTCCAAGGTTTAATAATCGATCGAATTTCCACCAAAATAAATACACATTAATTAATCCACCAATCAAAGAGGACTTTCATAGGCTTCTAATAGGGCTAATAAAAAAGGCGTAAACAAAGAACAAGTTGAGAGAAAGAAAGATAAAATGATCTAGTACATGCCAATCAAAATCAATACACATTGTTGTAAGCATAAAGTCATGTCTAAAACCAAAATAGATCAAATGGAAAACCAAGTACTTTGCTACTATTTTCATAAGGCTGCCCATATCCCAAAACTTTCCATTTCATCATTGCCTTTTCTTCTTTTTCTCAAATTTTTTTATTCTTCTTCTTTTTTCTTTTTTCTTTTTTTAATACTTTCAATGGAATCTGCATAAATACAACATAAATATGGAATATGGGCAACATCATGAATTTAACAACATAAGCTCAAATCATATCCAAAATGTAACAATTTATCCATCATTCATTATATCAACAATCAAAACAAATATAGGCATGCATAAATAATAAATACTCTCAATTTTGGGTGCAACTGTAGAATTTTAACAAAGAAGAATGGATATGGTTTAAGCGGGTTCAAATAAAGAAAAAGGGCCAAGGCTTAAAAAGGGTTTTCTAGGGATTAATTTAGATAAGGTAGATACTCAAAGAAAAGGATAAAACAATTAGTTAAACAAACAATGTCTCTCTTCATCCTAATGTCTCAACTCAAAAATAAAAGCGGTCTCGAAACACTTATGATGTCAAGCCTCAACAATGTTCTATTAAAATTAACTAATTCGCACAACAAAGACAATTAGAGTACATGTAATGTGTATCCTTTTGTCTCAAATTTTGCATGGTATTGTGTGTGAACTTACAACTCCTTTAGATCTATTATCGAGGGCTGTTCAATCCTAAATTTAAGGCACATAGAAACCCATGTTTTTTACTAGACTAGGTTTTTAAAAGAATTCAACGAAGTCATGAAATCTTTCAAAAACCAGATTATCAAAGCTTTTGAACCAACAATAGTTTACACAAAAAACAGATTTAGAACAAAACACATGCAAAATTAACCAAAATGCATCATGGCAGGTTACATCAAGGCCATGACCTGTTAAAACTGGGTACAAGACAGAATGTAACAGATGCACAAAACAACACGAATTAGAACATATGCACACAAATAATACAAAAACACAACACGTAAAATCCCTCCCCACACATAAATATAACATTGTCCTCAATGTTGAAGACCAAATTAAATTAAAAGGTGAAGGGATAAGAAAAGCATCTCTGGATAATGATGGCATGGGCTGGTGTGGTGGTTCCTGATTGATTCTTGACATTGAGAACTTGAATTTCAGTGGGAAAAGTGGTGGGGGCAATGGAGGATTTGAGTGAGACAAAAGATGGAGAGGAAGACAATAAAATAGGGATTTTGACCACTTTCGTCGGCTCAGATGTTAAAATAACCCGCTTATGGCTGTTTCACTTTGCAATTGACCAATATGCCCCTCTTTTAGCTGAAGACCTTTTAAGGCACACTAAAACTATGTCGTATTGGCCAATCTTCCACCAAAAACTAAAAAATCTCAAGGAACAACCCTTCCCCACACTTAAATATTGGCATATCAACCTGGAATCATGAGAGTGTCACAGAAAGCCTTCAAATACTAAAACACGACCATTAAAACAATAAAAACTGGATAGAGAAAAGATTAGGCCATAAAGGAGGGAAAATCCAAAATTAAAAACTAACAAAAACAAATTAAAAATGCAAGAAAGAAAAATTTTATTGGGTTGCCTCTGTTGAAGCGCTTGTTTTACGTCTCTTTAGCTGGACAAACTTGTATCTTTATTATGGCTGAATATTGAAATGCACCACTTTTTCCTCAACCTCGAAGGTAATCTCACCATTCATCACATCAATTTTTGCACCTGTAATACTAAGTAATGGTCTCCCCAACAAAATTAGTGATGGATGACGAGAATTTACACATTTTATATCCATAATATAAAAATCAGTGGAAAAAACTAAACTGTCAACTTGAACCAAAATATCCTAAAAAATTCCTTTTGGGTAAGTATGAGAGTGGTTGGCTAATTGTATTACACCCCTTATTTCTTTCATAGGTCCCAAATTCAAAAATTTATAGATAGAAAGAAGCATAACATTTATTGAAGCACCTAAATCCAATATTGCACTTTTTATCTTTGTATTTCCAATGGTGCAAGGGATAGTGAGTATACATGGATCCTTTTTCTTTGGTGGCAGCCTCTTATGAATCATGGCAGCAACATTTTTTGTACAATCCACTACATTCTCTTCTAGTGCTCTCTTTTTATTGGTGCAAAACTCGTTCAGGAATGCAACATATTTAGTCTCATAATCAATTAAATCAAGTAGAGTGTTTATCTCGATCTTTTTGAATGTCTCCATCATGTCATTTTTATGGTCATCCTTTATGCAATCAACTGACTTCTCTAGGCAGACTAGGCCATCCATGCAAGTTGAAATTGGATCCAAATTTAGAACTTTATTTTCTACCTTGTGACTTGCAACTTTGATTGCATCTTCCTCTAGCTTAATATTTTCCTCAAATTCAGTTTCTAATAACTTGACAAAGTCTTCTATAATCTCATTCGCATCTGCTCTGCTGAATCCTGTAAGCCTTGAGGGAAAGGAATGTCATTGAACTTGAAAATTGGCTTTGGAGCCTATGTTATCATTTTATTGCTTACATTAAGGCCATGACGTGAAGCATTTGAACTGTCAGGTTCATGCAATTCCTCTTCATCCTTCAATGTGATCGCCTCAACATGTTGGATTGGATTAATAACACTCTCTGCAAGCAATTCACTTTGATTCTCTAAATTATTGAGTGAAACGACTAGTCCAGCAATTTAATCTCACATGTCTCGCATACTAGCCTTTGTTTACTGTAATTGTTCCTCAAATTGTTGCTGAAATTGTTGATTTGTTGCTACTAAAGTTTTCATCATCCCCTCCAATGACTGAATTTGATCTTTAAGGTTAGGCTGTGAACGAGCTACTAATTCAGGATGAAATTGTTGGAACTTGTCTAACCTTGCCTCATAAGTGTGGATGATCCCACCATCCAAAGCTGCGAGTGCTCGATTAAGGGACAACAATATTACCATATCTATGTGAGTCATATTGAAGCATTCACCATATGTTTCTTGAATAGCTTGGATGAGCAAGAATTCTACAACGTTGTGCTTGATTCTTGAAATTCATTTGATCCACAGTAGAAGTTAATTCTCAAAACATATATTTAAGTTTAGAAATATTTACCTCGTGAGAATCTTGGTTGGACCTGAAGTGATGCAAGCCATTATCCATAATCAAAGCCATCCTTTTCTTCTTCTTTTTCGTTTCAAATTGAAACAAAACAACGAAAACTAAATAACAAAGCAACTAGACCAAATCTTTGACACCACTCCCCGACAACTGTAATCCCAATATGGCAATCCAAGAGGGGGTTAATTGGATTTCTTGCTACAAACTAAAACTTTTTGTAATCTTTTGTAAAACAAAACAATATCTCAATCCAACACAAAACCACAAAATCTAAAAGTAAAGAGAGTAAGTGATAGAGAAACAAATCCAAGATTTATAGTGGTTCACTTCTCCTTGACCTACATCCACTGCTCTAGCTCACTAGAGAGTTTAAAATCTACTATGATTCTTCCTCACTTCCGGGTGGAAGGAAACCTTTACACTTGTTTTGTAGGCTCACAAGAAACCTTTACAACCTTGTTTTTGTTGGACCAAAACAAGAAAACCAACAATTACTTGTTTTTCAAGGCAATAACAAGCAAACCTAAACTATCCTCAAGCTTTAACACCAAACCTTGATTACAATAGATTTTTCAGATAAGGAAAGGTTTTCTCACACCAACTCAGAAAGCAAATATCAACTCAATAGCTTGGTTGGAGTGTAAGAGCATAAGAGCACTTAGAGAAAGTCAAGAATGAAATTAGCAAAGCTTGGGCACACTCTTAAGACGTTCTCTACTTGTTTCTAAAGTGCAGACCTCTATTTATAGGCATACTCCATAATATAGTTGTTGTGGATCTCAAAATAACCGTTGTGAGATGAAAGAGAAATTCCAATTTTAATGACATCAGTAGACACAATGTGCATATACTAGTATGCAACGTGCGTTGTATATGCGTCATAAACATACTGCGTGACTTGTTCCTCTTTAGCATGTCTTGTACAAAGCTTGATATCTACTGCATCAAATGTCACATAGTGTAACATGTCTTGCATCTTTGCAATGCGCTTTGTGTCTACATCAATAGTAGTCACTTGGAAATTTTTAGATCACAACATGACTTACATCCTTGCAACGTGCTTTGATCAAGCCTCAGTGTGCCTTGATCATAGCCACTTTAGACTTCTATGCACGTTATCGATCTTCAAAGATCACACTTTTGATTCTTCACGTGCAGCTATCAGACTTCAAAGAATATTCAAGTTTGAATCTTGAGGCATCGACTTGTCAGATGCTGACATCACCCTCGTCAACGTGTCTTGTAAGCCATGCAATGTGCGTTGACGTCTTTCTTCAAAGGTGACTCCTTTACTCATCAACATGACTTGAGGTGGAATGGAACGTTGATTAGTGTTGCCTTGTAAGTCGAGTTCAAGTCTGATACGCATCCCGTCTACGTGACTTGTACAACCTACAACATGACTTGTATGCATGTGCAATCAAGGCCGAGAGTTCTTTGTTCGCATAACGCGACTTGATCCTAGTGCAACTCACCTTGTATGATTAGAAGACCTTATGCTTCCTGAGTGAGTTACGTTAATGTGACTTGTACCCTCTAATACGCGACTTGTAACACTTCTGGAAAATCCAAAAATGCTTGGGTATGATCAACGTGACTTGCAATGGCTATAGCGCGCTTTGATCATACTGCTATGGGCTTAGAATCTGCTGCAACGTGCATTGCTTAATTTTTTCACATGTTTTGTTGAAATGATCAAAACTAAGAGTCAATATTCTCCCCCTTTTTGATGGTGACAAAGCATGAAAAGAATTTGCACTCCCCCTTAATCAATACAAATGTTTAAAGTTTAAACAAACGACAAAAGAATACAAATTTGATCAAGGGTTTTAGGCCTTGTCACATTGGTTAGCTCAAGCACAATTTTTCTAAGTTCAATATATCAGTATAGTTCAAATCTGTGAAAACATAAAGCTCTTAGCCATATTTCTCCCTCTTTTTGTCAACAATCAAAAAGGAAAATAAGATATAACAGAATTAAAGAGACAAAATGGCTAGAAAATATAATTCATTAAACATCACATATCATCACAAACAGAATCATAATATAGCAAACTAAGCATAACATCAGTTTATGTACATGATGCAAATGAATGCATGACAAAATGTGGATTTGTGCTTATGAATTTCACTGTGTTGGTTTGGAAGGAACAAGCATCCAAGTGTTATTATCACTAAAATCCATTGTTTATGAGATTTCTTGCTCATCCTCAGAATCCTCAAGCTGAACTACTTTAGGAGGAGTAGGACCATACATTGGTGCATTAGATAGAATCTTAGGAGCCTCATCTTCCATTTCAATGATGATTGAAGGCAGATAATCACTAGAATGTGCGGAATATGTGGATTATTCTTCATCAATTTCATCCATAATTTCCTTGTAGTTTTTAAGAATTTGCCTCGCCATCTCTAATGTCATTTCTTCCTCCTTTTCTGTCTCTGTTTTCTCTTTTGATGGCATTTGAGCACTAGATGTCTTACCCTTGAGACTTGCCAACAAATTGTTGTTTTCTTGAAGCAACTTGATCACAGTCTCAAAATTAGCTCCAGTCTCTGCTTGAAACACCTCTGAACTGGTTCTCAACTCAAGTAGCTCTTGCTTCAAACTAGCAATCTCACTTGAACTTGCATCTATTGGTTCTTCTTGACGCGAACTCTCTCCTAATTCTGGTTCCTTCCTCCTATTCGATAAATTCCCTTATCATCCTTAGGTTTATGAATTGTCATTCGATCTTCTAAACTTACTTTCATCACCTCATCATTGGGATTAACCATGACATCATAATCTCTAAGATAAAGGTGAAACACATAGCTCTTATTCACTGTTTTGTAAAGCCTCATAATCCTAAGAGAATCGATCTAAATCTTTATAGATTCAATCACTTGCTTAGATTCAAAACCTTTGAGCTTCACTTTGAAGTATTTAAAGATTATTGTCAAATGACTTCCAAAGGGCATATTGTCCTCTCTTTGTCAATCCGCAGAGGAAAATGTTGGAAAGTTGAAGTTCTTGACTTTCTCAAGAGTCCAATTGATGACAACCCAAGCAAAATTCACTTGCTCACCATTCATCAATAAGTACATTGAAATTTAATCTTGAACCGTAAAAGGTGATTGAGTGTGAGATTTTGGTTGAAGAACCTTGGTAAAGGCCGTGTGAACTAACTTCCACTGAGTTCCAAAATCGTTTTGATCCAAGTTCTTCACACCTTTCTTGATTTGCACAACACCATGGTTTTCAAACATAAACTTTCGAGATTCATCAATGTTTACAACAATGGTGTTCCCTTCCATATTAACATACTCTTTTGATCCCTATTCTCTTTTCACTCTCATTCCAACCAAGGGAAAATTGAACAACTTGTTCAAAAGCCTCTCATCAATCACAATATCCACTCCATTCACACGATTATTCACACCAATGGATTGATACCAAACAAAATCATCTTCATCATCATTAATCCACTTTTTTGCATTGGCATAAAATTCCCTAACAAGAAATCATAAGCCTCAACACAGAAATCTCTTAACCCAAATCTTACAAAATCATATTCGATATCTAATCCACCTTATCTTAAGGATCGAAAATCAAACACCTTGGAATCTGAAAATCCAAATTCTTTTGAGTTGTCAAACAACTTAGAAGCCCTATCATTAACAAAGCTACCATCATTTCTAGGTAGCTCCCCCTCTATCCTCTGTTTCTTTGACTGTTTAGATGGAGAGGAAACGAGAATACCAAATTTTGTGTAAGCTTGCTTTTCTCGGGTCCTTCGAGGCTATTTCAAACCTTTTGAACCTTTCCCTTTCTCTATTTTCTTCTATGCCTCATCAAATTGTTTAGCCCGAGTCTCTGCTTTCTTCTTTGGAAACATAGAACATGAGTGAGAGGTGGGTTGAATATAGGTTAAGGTTTGGTGACAGGTGAGAGATGTGAGATTTTGAGAGAGTTTTGAGTGTTTGAAAGTGTTTTTGAATGTTAGAAATGTTTAGGTAATTGGTGTGAGTTCGGATTTTCATAGGATTGACAGGCGGGTTCAAGAGTTAGGGATTTGAGTTTCAAAATATAGAGTTAGGGGGAAATTGAAAATGTCGGTTTTAAATTTGGGAAAAAGTGGTCTATACAACTTGTATGGTATACTATGTATGTTATATAAGGTTTGTGAAGACTAACATATTTAGCATATCACACAACGCGATTTGACGGGAAAAAGGTATCTCAACTCAACGTTTATAGCAAAATGATCTTAGCACACAACATACCTTGTAGCTGATACAAAGGGCATTATCGTTAGAAATAAATCCATCAATGTATCTTGTACAAGCCTCTACGTCCGTAAATCCAAATCCTCTGAAACTAGTAGCACTGCATCTTATACAACGTGACTTATACCCCATACAACGCGCTTAGAGCCATCATACCTGATTCTTATTATTCTGCTCGTATTTGACAACAGCCATTGCACCTTCTACAATCCACGCAAGACAAACCCAAAAAAATTTCCAATGTTCATCCTCGATGATCAACGTGCATTCCACATGCTACAATGTGCATTACATAGCACCAAATAGAACCCAGTAGACAACGATGATGATCAACATCCATTGAGCCATTTACAATGTACTTCGTTTCCGAAACTGATAATTCCAGTGGCAAACCACACAACCATAACATGCACAACACTATATGCAACTCATGTAGCACGACCTCAGATACCAACACTTAGCAAATTTGATCCTCTCAACCTTAGTGATTTCAATTGGCATATAGATCACATCGATATATATGTACAAATGAATGCAAATGAATATGAATTATGAACAAATGACAATCCAAATTCATTCAAATCACACATTCCAATATGACGACGAATTGAAACAAATTGCTTTTCATCAAGGGGTTTTGTCAAAATATTAGCAAGTTGATCAGTTGATGCAACAAATTCAAGTTCAATATCACCCTTGAGAACATGATCACGTATGAAATGATGTTGTATCTCAATGTATTTTGTTCTAGAGTGCTGAATTAGGTTTTTAGAAATGTTGATGGCACTAGTGTTGTCACACTTTATTGGAATCTTTGAAAACACAATTCCAAAGTCCAAAAGTTATTGCTTGATCCACAAAATTTGAGCTACACAGTTACCAGTTGCTACATATTCAGATTCAGCAGTGGATAGTGCAACACAATTTTATTTCTTTGAGAACCAAGACACTAGTGAATTACCTAAGAATTGACAACTGCCTAAAGTGTTTTTCCTAACTAATTGGTTTCTTGCATGATCAGCATTGCTATAGCCAATTAAATCAAAGCAATCATTTATAGGGATACCATAAGGCTACATTCTTGGTATTAATCAAATATCTGAAAATTATTTTAACAAAACTCAAATGAGATTTTTTTGGACAGGATTGAAAACCTACACAAAGACAAACACTGAACATAATATCAGGTCTACTGGCTATAAGATACAAGAGAGATCCAATCATACCTCTACAAAGCTTTTCCTCTACTCATTTTCCTTGTTCATATTTGGTTGGCTTTGTAGTTGTACTCATTGGAGTTGGAGCAGATTTTGCATTCTCCATTCCAAATTTTTAACAATAAATCCAATGTATTTGCTTTGATTGATGGAGACGCCATCCTTTGTTTGCTTAATTTGCAGTCTGAGAAAGTGGCTAAGTTTCTCCATCATTCTCATTTCAAATTCTTTTTGCATCAACTCAGAAAACTTATTACACAAAGATGAGTTAGTAGCACCAAATATTATATCATCAACATAAATTTGAACTAACAATAAATAATCATTTTTTGTGTTTAATGAACGAAGTGTTGTCCACTTTACCTCTTGAGAAATCATTATCCAACAAAAATTGGCTCATTCTTTCATATCACGCTTTAGGAGCTTGTTTTAAACCATACAAAGCCTTTTTTAGCTTAAAAACATGGTGTGGATGGTAAGGGTCCTCAAATCCAAGGGTTTTTTCCACATACACCTCTTCCTTGATGTAACCATTCAAGAATGCACTCTTCAAATCCATTTGGAACAACTTGAAGTCTTTGAAACATGCATATGCATAGAGGATTTTGATTGCTTCTAGTCTTGCTACAGGAGCAAAAGATTCTCCAAAATCAATCCCTTCTTCTTGAAGATATATTTGAGCTACAATTCTGGATTTGTTTGTTACAACTTATCCTTCTTCATTTTCTTTATTTCTAAATACCCATTTAGTTCCAATCACCACGACTCCATCTGGTCTTAGGACAAGTTCCCACACTTGATTCCTTTCAAATTGATTGAGCTATGTTTGCATAGAGTGAGTCCAATATTTGTCCTCTAAAGCATCACTTACATTCTTGGGAACTATTTGGGAGATGAAGGAAAAGTTTGCAATATGCTTGAGAGTTGATCTTGCGACTACTCCTTTTGTAGTATCACCAATAATAATCTCTTTAGGGTGATCTCTAGCATATCTCTACTCTTTTAACAATTCTTTTGGTTGTTCATCTTTTTTATCACATTTTCCCTGCTTTATTAAGTTATTATCTTTGTCATTCAAAGTTAGATTTTCAACTTTTCTTCCAATACTTACATCATCATCATCAACAACTCTAGAGGGAAATTTGTTAGTTTCATAAAAAAATGACATGAATTGATTCTTCAACTTTCTCAAGTATTTTATTAAAGACCCTATATGCCTTGCTAATAGATAAATATCCAAGGAAAATACCCTCATCGGATTTAGCATCAAACTTTCCTAGGCTTCCTTTCCATTGTTGTGGACAAAACATTTGTAACCAAAAGTATGAAAATATGAAAAGTTGGGCAGTCTACCCTTCCACAACTCATAAGGGTTCTTTTTTAGTATGGAACGAATATAAGCCATGTTTACTATATAGCATGCAGTGTTAACCGCCTCAGTCCAAAAATACTTAGGGAGGTTGTTCTCATTAAGCATGGTCCTAACCATTTCTTGCAATATTCTATTTTTTCTTTCAACAACATCATTTTGTTGAGGGGTCCTTTGAGCAGAAAAATTATGCAAGATACCATGCTCCTCACAATAGAACTCAAATGGCTCACATGTAAACTCACCTCCTCTATCACTCCTAATAGAAGTAATAGAATACCCTTATTCATTTTGAACTTTCTTGCTATATGATGCGAATGCATCGAAAGATTCATTTTTATGTGCAATGGAGAAAACCTATGTAAATCTTGAGAAATTATCAACAATGACAAAACAATATTGTTTTCCACCAAGACTTTTAGTGCTAGTTGGACCAAATAAATCCATATGTAATAATTCTAAAGGCCTTGAGGTTGAAATCACTTTTTGTTATGAAATGATGATTTTGAATGTTTTCCTTTAACACATGCATCACAAATCAAATATTTTTGAAATGCAAGGTTTGGCAAACCTTTTACCAAATTATTTTTGGAAAGTTTTGAAATAATGTGAATGCTTGCATGACCTAATCTTCTATGCCACAACCATGTTTCATCATTAAAACTAACAAGTCATTTCTCTTTGAAAGCATTTGAATCAAATAAATCAACAACATAGATATTGTTATGCCTTGAACCAACAAATAAAGCAATGTCATTATCATCAAAAACAACACATCTAGTAGGCTCAAATACAACTTTGCAATTCTTATCACAAAATTGACTAATGCTCAATATGTTATGCTTTAAACCATCAACAAGCTACACATCATCAATAGTTGGATTAGGATACTTACCAACCTTACCTTCACCAACTATCTTACCCTTTCCATTATCACCAAAAGTAACATAACCTCCATTTTTAGGTGAGATGTTTGAGAACATTGCTTTGTTTCCAGTCATGTTGTGAGAGCATCCACTGTCAAGATACCACACATTCTTATTAACCTTTGTTCTCATGCACACCTACAAGAGCATATAAAACTTTTGAAATTGGTACCCAAGCCTTTTTGGGTCCTTGTTGGTTAGTCTTCACTAGGTTGGGCAAGATTGTTCCTTTTGGAACCCAAATTCTTTTGGTCCCAACATACCTAGGCTGCCTCAATTTGCAAGAATGGGCAAAATGTCCATTAATACCACAATATGAACATGCATTGACATTTGAAGTGCCTTGTTTCACAAAAATTGTTTTTGAAGATTTTCCATAGATGAAAGGATTGTAGCCTAAGCCATGTTTGGATAAAGATTATCTTTTAGAACCCAAAATTTTCTCAAAGGTTTTTTTTTTCCATTTGTAAGCTTTGAGGCAATAAAAGAAAAATCACCAACACTTTTCTTTAAAACAGATTTTTCATTAATCAAAGCTTCATTTTCTTTTTCTAAAGCTTTCACCTTGGCTTCAATTTTTGTAAAATTCTTTTTCAAAGCAATATGCCTGCTACAAAGTTCTTCAAATTTATTGCTCAAATCATCAAATGCATCTTGAAGCTCATCAAATGTGTAAGAATCATATACCTCATCTTCTTCATCACTTGAAGAGTCATGTTCCTTAGCTATTAGACACGAGTTTGCCATTTCCTCAAATTCTTCATCCTCATCCAAACTAGTGTCATCACTATCACTCCATGTAGCTTTCATAGCCTTTCCCTTCTTCTTCTTTGAAAATTTAGAGTATTTCTTTGGAAGAAGACAATCTTGTTTAACATGACCTGGTTTGTTACAATTGTAACAAATGATTCGGTTATCCTTTTTGGAGTCCTTATTGAATTCCTTCTTTTGGTCTTCTTTTCTGATTTGATTTTTTCCTTTCTTCCAAGATTTGTTTTTCTTCATGAAGCGCTTAAACCTTCTTACATACATGGTAATTTCTTCATCATCATTGTCCTCATCTTCTTCCTTTTTTGATTCTTCAATCACCTTAGACTTAAGGGTCATTCCTCTTCTTTAGTCATTCTTTGATCCTTGCTCTTCATCTTCAAATAACGCCATCTCATAAGTGAGAGAGATCCAAGTAGCTCTTCCTAGGGCATCTTGTTGAGATCCTTTGCTTCCAATATTACATTTTTTTTAATGCCCAAGATTTTTGTAAAGCTCTCAAAATCTTTCTAACAAGTTTTGAATTTGAATAGGTCTTGCTAAGAGCCTTTAAACCGTTCAAGATGTTATTGAATTTGTCAAACATCTCCTAAATTCCTTCACCTTCCTTCATTTTGAACAATTCATATTTGTGGACAATAAGTGAAACTTTGTTTTCTTTCACTTGAGAAGTTCCTTCATATGTAATCTCCAAAGTCCTCCAAATTTCATGAGTTGTAGAGCACTGTTAGACTTTGTTGAATTGAGTTTTGCTGAGTGCACAAAATAGAATGGGCATAGCCTTGTTGTTATAGCACACCATCTTCTTATCATAATCAGTCCACTCAAATTTTGGCTTCAAAGATTCCACTCCATCCACTGTTTTCTTTGGCACATAAGGACATGTTTCGACTGCATCACATACTTCTTCTATTCAGCTTCACACTTTAGAAATGAAGTCATCCTTGTCTTCCAATAGATGTATTCACTGCCATCAAATAGAGGAGCTTAGTTAATAGACAAACCTTCATATTTGGACATATCACTAAAGGATTCCATTTTGGATCTTTATACTCAAAGTGGTTAAACTTTAAATATTGAGCACCAAGCTCTGATACCAATAGTAATCCCAATATGCAAATCCAAGAGGGGAAGTGAATTGGATTTCTTGCTACAAACTAAAACTTTTTGTAATCTTTTGTAAAAAAAAAACAGCATCTCAATTCCAACACACAACCATAAAATCTGAAGGTAAAAAGAGTAAGGGATAGAGAAATAAATCCAAGATTTATAGTGGTTCAATCCTCCTTGACCTACGTCCACTCCTCTAGCTCAATAGAGAGTTTACAATACACTATGATTCTTCCTCACTTCTGAGTGGAGGGAAACCTTTACACTTGTTGTTTTGCAGGCTCACAAGAAGCCTTTACAACCTTGTTTTTGCTAGACCAAAACAAGAAAACCAATAACTACTTGTTTTTTAAGGCAATAACAAGCAAACCTAAATTACCCTCAAGCTTTAACACCAAAGCTTGATTACAGTATATTCCTTTGATAAGGAAAGATATTCTCACACCAACTCAGAAAGCAAATAGCAACTCAAGAGCTTGGTTAGAGTGTAAGAACTTAAGAGCACTTACAGAGAAAAACTCAAGAATGAAATTAGCAAAGCTTGGGCATAATATCAAGACGTTCTCTACTTTTTTCTAAAGTGCAGACCTCTATTTATAGGCAGACTCCAGAATATAGCCGTTGTGGGTCTCGAAATAACCGTTGTGTGATGAAATAGAAATTCTGATTTTAATGACATCAGTAGGCACAACGTGCATAGACTAGTATGGAACGTGTGTTGTATATGTGCCATAAGCATGTTGCTTGACTTGTTCCTCTTCAGCTTGTCTTGTACAAAGTTTGATATCTATTGCATCAAATGTCACTTAGTGTAGTGTGATTTGCATCTTTGCAATACGCTTTGTGTATACATCAGTAGCAGTCACCTGGAAATTTCCAGATCACAACGTGACTTACATCCTTGCAACGTGCTTTGATCAAGCCTTAGTGTGCGTTATGGATCTTCAAAGATCACACCTTTGATTCTTCACGTGCAGTTGTCAGATGTCAGAGAATATTCAAATTTGAATCCCGAGGCACCGACTTGTCAGATGTTGACATCACCCTCTTCAACGTTTCTTGTATGCCTTGCAGCATGCGTTGACATCTTTCTTCAAAGGTGACTCCTTTACTCATCAATGTGACTTGAGGCAGAATGAAACGTTGATTGGTGTTGCCTTGTAAGTCAAGTTCAAATCTGATACACATCCCATCTACGTGACTTGTATAGCCTACAACGTGACTTGTACGCATGTGCAATCAAGGCTGAGAGTTCTTTATTTGCATAATGGGACTTGATCCTAGTGCAACTCACCTTGTATGATTCGAATACCTTCTGCTTCCTGAGTGAGTTACGTTAACGTGACTTGTAACCTCTGATATATGACTTGTAACATTTATGGAAAATCCAGAAATCCTTGAGTATGATCAACGTGACTTGCAACGGGTATAGTGCGCTTGGATCATACTGCTATGGGCTTAGAATTAGCTACAATGTGCAGTGCTTAACTTTTTCACATGTTTTGTTGAAATCATTAAAACTGAGAGTCAACAACAACGACGCCAAAATTTGATGGGTGTCAAAACAGTAAATTAAATTACCTACTCAAAATATAAATATGAATACAATGGTGAGCAGAGTCGAATCCACAGAGACCAGTTAAAACTTGTCTAATTGCTGAAAGAAAACAATAACAATAAAACTGATTGAAGAAGAATTTCAAAAATAAAATGAAATCATAAATAAAAGAAATCAGTGAATAATAACAGAAATAAAGTAAGGAAAATCAATATAATGAAAGCCTAGTCAAGGTTTCATCTCGGTATAAATTCTTGAATTGATCACAGGAATGAAAGATAAATCTCAATTATTCATATATGTAAGTTATAGTTACATGTGACACACTTAGTAACCAATATTTACTTACTATTTTGATAGTTCTAGGATGCCCTGCAAACTACTTCCCTAACTAATAAACAATTCCCTAGACACCCTGCAAAATTCAATTTACTGGTTGCATTAATAATTATAAAGACCCTTCCCAAGCCAACAACCTCGGAAGCCGCAGTTTATTCAAGCAAGATTATTTAATTTCGTTAATGATAGTCAAAGCCCGTTATCACAATAGCAACATTAACTTACCACTTGTGCTAAACGCGCAATCACAGATCTACGAATCTAAATGGTAATTTATTATTTCATCATTTAATCTAACCAGCTGAAATTAAATCAATCAACAAAATAACATCAAAGCACTAGAGAACAACATTTAAATAAATTTTCTAATGAATTCAGAATTTTTAACACAATATCCTCACAATTCATTGTAGTTCAACCTCAGCTAACCTTGACTCGAAAGAGTTTAGCAATACATAAAAGATATAAGAACAAAAAATAAGGTTGTCTAGGCTGAATGGAGGAAGAGATCCATAAAATAAAGGTGGTTGTCTATTTATAAGAGATAGATAACTTGTAACCTATCATTTTTTCCTCATGTTCCAAAAATAACCCTCTTAAATAGCCTAAGTCTATATGGATTGATTTCTAACAAATAGGCAGTGTTTCCAGTTTGTCTTTCTTTCCAGAATAGGTTTTCTTGCGTCAGACTCTTGTGTCTACAGTGTACCTGCGTTTCTCATCTCGTCAAGGCCTTGCAGCGACACCCAGAATCCAATCCTTACCTAAAACAGCTCCAAGTTCACCCCTTTTTCACCAAAGCAACCCCTGGACACAATTAAACACAAAGTAACATAAAAACACAGAAATATGAATGATAATGGATGCAAAAAAATATTAAAATGCAAATGAAAACATGCACAAAATGCACACTAACATGTGGTCCATTCATTCACTCGATTATATTAGCCAAAATGTCCCGAGTCATATTTTGTTGCATCATCATTTCTCTATACGGTGTAACCTTATGGCTCGCACATTTTATAGGATGGGGCTCCACAAACCCCAACCATATGAGCTCTTGGGTGCATTAGAGAAGGTGCGACTAAGGTAAGGAGACTCATCCCCAAAACCCCACTAGGAGGTCCTCAAAAAAATAAAAGCTTGTAGGGGTAGCCTTGAGTAAACCGGTGCTGGTTGCCCTGACATGGCCAGTGTAGCATATGTGTATGCCATTCTCGTGGTTCTAAGGCATAGAACACTCGTAGGTGCATGTATCCCTGAACGTACAGGTGGAGCGACCTGCTAAGTCATGGAGAGATGTGGAGGCACTCCTAGGGGATACCTTATAAGTGCCACTTGCTCGGTCCCTAACATAGCTGTCTGACTAGTGTGGGTCATGGTTGGTGGCTCAAACGCTTAATTCGTGGATACAAAGGGATAATCCAAAGGAATATCCGAGCTTCTTGCTGGTGTAGACCTGGCAACTATCCCTAGCCACTGTCGAGGGATCTTCTTCTTCAATGGGCTTTTTTGTTTTCTCAGCTAGATCTTTGATCACCAACTCGACTTCCTTAGCAATTTTCCTTCCTAATGGGGTGTGGGACTAGTGGTAAAGTGATTAAGATCACTGATCACATGGTCTCCTTGGCACTAAACCATGACGTACCAATTGTTAGTATGCTTTGCAAATTCCTAGCAATGATTTCGTGACAATTCTGTCATAAAAGCATTCTACTCGGTCTGGACATCTTTCAGATCCTTTGTCAAGTCATTAGACACCAAGACGATATGGTTGTAGAGGTTCTTCACTTGCTTGGCCATATGAAGACATACTTCTTGCGCTCCACATATTGTCTCCATTTTTGCTGTTATGCTCCAAATGCTCACAACTATTATATTATTTCAGCATTTATATCATCTAATTGGACTCATAGGGCTTCTCTATGAGCCTTTGCTCTTCTTTCTAAGTAGGCCATCTCAACATCAGACGAGCTTCAAAATTCAAAGCCTCGCTTGGCGATTTGGACTCAGATGAGGCTTTAGATTCTAGTTCCTCGAAGAAGGTCGGCAGGTCAATTATTGAAGTTGTAGCCTAGTGCCACTCTTGATTCTCCTCGAGCTGCACTTGGAAGCTAGTACTTGGAGTTACTCATTTTGCCATTTCCCTCACGACGCTCCCACTAGGGTCACCAAAATATGTTAGGGAAATTTCACGAATAGTGCTCGGGCACGATTAAGCCGGGGCGAAAGTGTAAAGTATGATCGACCGCGTAATGTGTAGAATGGTTTCGGTGATGCCAACTAAAAATTTATGAGAGAGAGAGAGAGATAGAGAGAGTTAAATAGAGAGAAAATGGTGACAACCTCGGTGATGATATTTTTATATATTTTGATAGAAAAAGTACAAAATACAAGACAAATCCAAAAAAATTACGTCCGAAGTTTGGGTGAGTAACTTACCATGCACACAACTCGTAAAAAATATACATTAAAAATTTGCATAAAATATTATTACTGTAATTATTGATAGATGTAAAGATGCTTTTACCTCCAGTGGCACAATTTTCTTCTTCAAGTTAAAAATATATTGTTGCTTTCTCATTCTTGATTTTTGAGCGGAGGCACGATTTGAAATAACTCTACAACAAATTAGAAGAAAAGCAAATACATACAAAAAAGAAATAACTGCTTGATTACTATAAAATGTCGTGATTATTATAAAAAATTTTGCGACAATTATTTAAATCAAAATTAAAAAAGAAAATGAAATCAGTAAAACAAAAACAATTGAAAATATTACATGCTAATTCAACTTCTAAGCTTTTTAGGGTCCATTTTGGGTTAAAATTCCGTCCCAGTCGACCTTGGCCACCAATACCAACTGTTGCAATAGGCTCAGTTTATCACTATCACCATACATAAGAACATATAGATATGAGTGGTTAGTTTGATCCATTTCGCTTTTACTGTCTCTTGACGGAGGTGAAGAGATAGCTTCATCTATAATAGGGGGATTAGTTACACCACCACTATCACCTTTATGGCTCAAGAAAACAAAAAGGGTTTATTACTCAATTAGAAGGAACTACCTGGTGTAACAGGAGAGGAATGAGTTAGTAGACACAATTTGCCTTCCTGGCATCCGAAGTGGTGAATCATGCATTTTAGTGATCATTCACTTCTTCATTTTGTAATTTTATACTTGCATAAAAGGAAAATTTATAAATGTTTTAGCAATTAAAGAATCAAACATTGCATCTAGGTTAAGAAATGAACATAAAAGAAGATCATTCTTTTCAAAGCAATTTGCTTATGAAGAAGCCTGCCTGGACTTGATTATTTATAAAGAAATACAGTAAAATATACCATTTATGTTCATTACATTAAAACATTGGCTATATGTATACCATAAATTTCCGTTTTGCTGCTTAATCAAAGTACATATTTATCCTCTTTTGTAAGATGAAAACGACGAATATTAACTTCGGTGTTGGATTTTCTAGACAATTTCCTTTGTCTGGTAAAGGTCCTTATCCTTTGATAATCGAATTATTTATAACTTTAATTTAATTCATTATATTAAAAAAATAGATATTACTTGTGTGGTAATTTTGAATTATCAGGAAGAAACCATAATAGTGAAACTAATTTCACATGCCAATTTAGAAGCTTTATGATTATGATAGTTAGGGTTCAGATAAATCATTAGTTTGTATTTTCTCTAACCAGGGGGCTAAAGTGCTTATGACATTAAACGAGGAAATTTAATTAAACAATAAAAGATTTACAATTTTTTTGAGCGACTGAGCGATTCACACGCATACGTAGACATATTTATATATACATTTGTGCAAGTGTGTTGCGTGGTATTTAATTTCATTAAGTATATAAGATTCGATAAATTTTATTTTTATGGTACATTTTTGTCACTTGAATCATGCTATATCTAAAATTATTTACATTGATATTACAAAGCAAGTCATGATTTTTAGTGAAAGAGAGTGGTACCTCCTTAAGTATTTTTGATAGCATTCACTTATAGCGAAGGAAAACCGTGGTTACGAATATAAAATTTGTCAAAGTACACTAACCTCAAAAGATATTGTGGAAAATACATAAAATCATGCGAACCAAATCACAAAGAAAGCCCATGTTTAGCTAACCAGTCTACACAGTAGTTACTATCATGATTTTGTTTTGTTCTATTTGAATATTTTTATTCATTATATTTTTCTTAAATTTAATTCATAAGTTCATAATACTTGATTACTGTGTGATTAAAATAATTTGAAAGCGTAAATGTTGTAAATAATTCGTATTTAAATAAGTTTTAATAATTGTTTGATTCATTTGTTATTACTTTTATATTTGGATTATGTTATATCTGACATAATTTAAAATGATACTGTTATTAACTTGATATCATTTTTTTTTTCGATTAGACCATGTTACATTTGGTATTATTTGTACATTTTCATATGTTTGTTTTTCTATATGTTAGCGATTAAACTATGATGTTTGACGTTCTAAACATTTTGAATATAGTTAAATATATCTACTTTTGTATCTTAAGCATACAATTATTTAATTTAAAGTAAGATAATTGCTTATACTAAGCTCGTAAATTTGACAAGTCATTCTTTATTATGCTGAGGAAGTTCATTTATTGGAATAAAATATGTTGCTCTGTTCAATAAGCAAGTTGAATGTTCCGTATAAAGTTAATTAATTACTTTCATCTATTATATACAACACGTAAGTACATTTCCAATAGGTCTCCTTTTTCTAATTATTATATTAGAGTAAACATCAAATAATATTTTTTCACGTATAATTACTACAATACTCATTTCGCATTTTGTATTTCTTGGTAGAAATACAAACACGATTTAAGCAATATATTATTATTATTATTATTATTATTATTATTATTATTATAAAATGCAAATAAATTGATATAAGTTAATAAAAAATAATGCACCACTTAAGCAAAGGCCAACATATATATAGAATTATTTATTTGGGTCCCTTCTTGACATTGTTTCCAGTATTCCTTACCAAGAAATATTGTAAGAGCATGCAAATTCCAACTTTTAAAGCTGAAGAAATCAAACAAGTCCACTAAGACAAACGAAAAGAAAAAAAATATATAAATAACTATGTTGATTAGGGATTATAAAGAATCTCAAGGTGGACTGCATATAAAAGACTTATTATTGGTTAGCAGGGTCTATAGCTGGACCTAAACCATAGTCGCCAAAACTCTGATATATTATTTGGTCTATCGTCGATGGTTGGTCTGCACTATCAAATGCAGATGGCTCTATAAAAGGCGGGAGCATTGATTTGTTCCATCCTCCTATGTCAATGCGTTGATAATTTGGAGCTTCATCCCTTGTCGTCATTTTCTGTGCAGATATCTGCGATTGCTGTTGATTTTGCGGATAGATTTGCTTCAACATTTCCCTTTCCCTCTTCAACTCCTCATATTGAGCTATAATAATAATAATAATAATAATAATTTTCAAAATATGTTTGAAAATTGATTAAATTTAAGCATTTTTGCTATATTAATTAAAAGCAACAACAACAGTTACAATTAACCATGAGAAAGCAAGGGATGAGAAAGACCTTCTTTGAACATGAGTTCGGCATTATAGGTAGAAAGTTTATGCTTAATTGATGCATTTTCGACTCGTAGCAATGCATTTTGACGTTCAACATACTTGATCCTAGGAGAGTTAATAGTTACTTCAGCCTGCATAGATGTTGTAACACAAAACGGAAAGAAAACTATGTAAATATTAACAAATGTTACTAGTGCATGTAATAAACAACATGAAGAGTAGTAAATTCGGATTACTTGGAGAGCTTTCACTTCTGTTTCCAGGTGCATGATGTACTCCATTTGCTTCATCCGATATTTTTTAGAATAATTCCTGCTTGCCAATATCCTAAAATTAACAATGTTGTCAAAGTGCAAGTTTCGTGGGAAATGCTTCGCTAGCTACATGTATTTTTTATTTTTTAATATGATTTTTTAATTTTTTTACGGTTTCTTCTTTTCATCTAATAATAAGTTGAGCATAGCCCATCTTCTTAAATTAATTTCTTCTATTGGATTCAACAAATAATCTTTTAAAATTATAATAGAATATGATCAATTATTAAATGAGAGTCCAAATTCAACTCATCCTAGGTAAGACTAGATCCAATATAATTAACTTTTTTTCACCTTAAAGTGGTAAGAATTTAATTTTGCATGCATAATTTGAATCAAGAAATTAACGTACAAAATGAAAAATTTTAGATGTCATTGTGCAAAAAGCACTAAATATGAGAAAACATTCAAGGGGAGGTTGATAGTAATTTGATTGAGAAACCCACATGTCAATTTTTTTTTTCAAAAGGTTTAATGCGAAAAGATCTATATTATAGATTTGAAACCAACCACTATAATACACACACACACACAAACAAACAATCATGTTTAATGCATACTATTACAACTTAATTTGACATGAATTTTTTCAGAATTTTTATTGTCAGAATTAGGAACCTAAAAGATTTTTATTTATTTTTAACCATATTGGTATTCTAAGAAAATGGCACTACAAAGTACTGATATTTTTACATTATAGTGGATGCAATAGAGATGTATACACATATATGAAGATATACGAGTCCACCTTTTGAGCATTTTAGGGTCCATGTTCTTAGGGTCTTTTCCGAGACTTAAATGAGGAGGCCTCCCACATTTTGCAACAGTCTGATCAGCAACTGGCACTTGTTGGTTAGGGGTATTGTCTTGGTTAATATCTGATGGCAATGAATCAGAGGGAAGTGCAGGAGTTACTAACATGTTACTTCCTTCCATTGTGCATAATCGCCTGCAAAAGGGAAACAAATGATTTAAAAGATTCTTTTATTATTGACTGACTATAATGTTAATATAAAATCAACACTTTTGACAAAAAGAAATTGTCAACTTACTTTACTATCAAATCAATTGTAGAACAAAAAATTAGTAGAGTGAATGCATAAAAGTGAAGAATTTCCTCCCTTTTATAGATAGTTTATACACAAAACCATGTCACTAGCAACTGTCAATTGCCGGTTGTTATTTACCTTAGATTTCCTTTTTAGATTGAGAATGTGCGTTTTCTTATTGGCACTTCCTTATATGGTAAATATGCAAAGAATTCAGAAAATTTCCAATTATGAAGATTGCCTAAAATGAATAATTTTTATGATTTTGTTAGTCATCGTATTGAGAAGCATCGTGTATTTATGTTACAAACCCTTTTTTTATTCGAAAGAATAAATATTGTTATAGAGGAATTAAATTAGTTGTATAAACGAAAACTTGATAATTACTTTTGTAGAGTCATTAGTGAAAATGGTAAGACATGACATTTGTAATATCCGGCATTTTTTAATTAATTTTGGTTATTTAGAAAATAATTTTTAATGTTGAAAAATAAAATTTTGTTTTAAATGTTAAATTAGGTGATTAATAAAGCTTTGTAGTGGTTAAAGTTGATTAATTAAGTAGAAATTGATGTTTAATTAAAGGAATGAGGAGGTGACAGGTCGTTTGGGTTGTGAAGAATATTACATGTCGTTTGGGCTTTGTATGACTGTCGTCTGTGTCTTTGTGCGGTTGTCTGTGTTCTCCGTGCAACAAGGAAAACGGAAACGACGAGTCGTCTGGTCTAGGCGCTGCTGTTGTCTGTCTTATCCGCATGTCGTCCGTGTCATGCCTTGTGCACTTACACCAGAAACGACGCCGTTTCAGCGTGTCCCCAGAAGTCAACACAGCACATCCCCTCCCACCAACTCTGTTTCTCTCTAGACTTTGCACGTTGATTT
Source organism: Flueggea neowawraea (assembly GCA_948243855.1). Lineage (NCBI taxonomy): Eukaryota > Viridiplantae > Streptophyta > Magnoliopsida > Malpighiales > Phyllanthaceae > Flueggea > Flueggea neowawraea. The sequence goes on from CAODLS013679350.1 coordinate 27,468, forward strand.
CACCGCCCATATTTATTCGTTTTCTTTTTTTTTTTCCCTTCATTTCTTCTCTCCTACAACTCTTCTTCAATTCTCTTTCCAGCTGATTTTGCCTCTCCTCTGTTTTCTTCATTGAAACAAGGTAAGAACACACCTTCTCACTTTGGTCCATTTCTACCTTCATTTTTCAGATATGGCTTTTGTTGTTATGGTTTTGTTTCATGGATGTGGCTTCGGTTTGGCTTGATTTATAGGTATTTTGGTTGGGTTTTAATGGGTTATGATATTCAAGATAGGAGAGTTGAAAGTGCGGAATCGGATGAGAAGTTTGTGAAGGTTGGTTGGCTAAAATCTTAAAATGTGGGACTATTTTGATGTGTTTTGAATTTCTAGAAATATTGGGAGATGATTTTCATGTTCTGAACTGTTGGAAGACAAAAGGATGAAGTTTGGTTCAGGAAAAAAATGGAGGAAAAATACAGGTTCATTTGTTAGGGACCATTTGATGTAGTTGGTAAAAAAAAGGACCAAAACTGATATTG
>CAODLS013679785.1:0-13108 GCA_948243855.1 Flueggea neowawraea
AATCTCAGATAACGTACGTCGTATCTCTACAACGTACGTCATGCTATTTTCCAGATAACGTATGTCTTCCTCACTCGACAATGTATGTCATACGCATGTTATTCACTCTCAAATCACATACTCTACATATCACATATCCCAACACGCATCGGACCTCCCTCGAGATTCAATGACACATAATCCCCGAAAATACGTCCGATTATCCTCAAAATCAAATCAGACATAGCCAAAAAGCTACAGTATTCCTTGACAGAAATGAGCAAAATATTACAGGAACTATATACCAGAAACAGTAGAGCCCGAACAAAGGGCAACACTAACCAAGAGACACCTTACGGGTGTTCAAGATGCGGTGTAATTGTCGTAGCAACAAAAAACTGTCTACCTGAAAGATAGGAATAAACATAGGTAGAGAACAAACGGGGTTCAAACCCAGTGAGGAAAAATACTCCAGAATGCCTCATACGTGCCTCACAAAGACTGTTTTGAAAACATTTAGAAAACACCACATGCAGGTTTATATAGATATAATTTTATATATATATAATTATACACACGCTATATAAGTAATAGCTTCAAAAAATCGTTTCACAAATGTTCGCAATCAAAACAAACATCATGCAAGAAAACTTTTGCAATATTATCAGTAACAATGATATAATATTGGTGATAGGGAACTATATCAATAACAATAACAGTAACAATGATGATTGTGTACTCTACCACCAATCGAAAAGTATGTGTATCTGGTTGGACACACGGTTACCACCAACCCTGGTAACTGGGCTATAAATGTACATTGGTATACCGAAGGCTACGCTTATCCCACGTAGCACAGGTGTCCCGTATCAAGTATATATATATATATATATAAAAATCAAAAACAGTAATCATGCAATAATATCATATCAAAAACAGTAAGAAATATATAATAAATATATACCAATTCAAAAACGGTAAGCTGATTATTACACATAATCAAGTTATTAACTTAACCAATCCTTAGATTATTCCAATTTTAGTACTACGTTTTGAACACATCAAATATATATAGTTGGAAGACACAACCTATGTGTCTGAAGCTGTCATCCACTCACCTGAATGTCCAAGCAATCGGTCAGACACCACTAGCTGGCGGTTGATCACACTAACAGGAACAAGAAGCTGTAACAATAACCAGTAACAATGCATGTATCAAAAACAATCAATGGAATGTTGGTACGGTATTGTGGCTGCACTGAAATATGTGCAAATGTATATGTAGACTTAGATGCTTAAACGCCACGCAAAACTTATTCTCAAACGATGAGAAACAATAATTATTGACAACCGACCAAGATGTAAAATTACACTTTGGTCCCCAAACTTCAAAAAATTACGGATCAATTCCCAAAACGTCCGAAATTATCCCACTTGGTTTTTCCCAACAGTCAGAATCCTCAAACGAGTTCTCAAACTCTTAGAAATTGCAAAATGTCAACATTACACATTTTGGTCCCTTAGACTCATGGCTAACTCGAGTTATATAGCCCTTCACTTACTCGAGTTAGAACAAGGGCTAACTCGATTTATACACCATGTGACTTACTCGACTTAGCAAATGGCTTACTCGAGTTAGACACCTTCCCAGAATTTTCCAAATTTGATCTACTCTGATTTCACCAATACATATCAATACCAAACACCCACATTGTGTCTAATCAACCCACTCAACACGAATCCAAGCTCAAAACATCGAAGGAACTCATAATCATCACAAAAATCACCAATTTCCTTTCAAACCCTAGTTCATCCAAGAACTACCTCAAATCTCATGATTCAAAGTTTATCCCAAAAGTTTCTAGCCTCCAACTAACACGATTAAACATCTCTAACCAGTTATCATCACATCAAACTTACTCAAAATTCAAACCTATAAAGAAATTCGGCCCAAAACAAACAATTCAACCTTGATGCATGAACAATGATGAAATAAGAGCAATTGAGAGTCAATCTTACCTCAGTAGATGCTAAGAATCCAAGGAGAAACAATGAGAGTAGTTGAGAGCTCAAACTCGACAAGTTATGAGTAAATGAGGAGTGAGGGTGGTTGGGTGTTATAACGACGAAGAGAAGTCGAGATGCATCGTTTCTGCTTAACATGGCTAACTCGAGTTACCAAACATCTAACTCGAGCTATTCTACCCGTGTCGTGCTCGAGTTACGTGAAAAGCTTACTCGAGTTATCCATAGTTCATGTTACTTGGGTTACACCTACTTGCTAACTCGAGTAACCCCAATAAAAACCGTTGATCACCCACTCAAAACTCCAAACAACCAAGATCAAAGCAGAACGGATCGGAAAACTACATTGTTACTGATCAAGATCCGACGGGATATTACAAAAAACTTGTAAAGAATCCCATATTACTTAATTTGAGATGGACTTTTGGTTTTATAACTCAGAAGATATCATCCTCCTACAATAAATATTTTCAGATGGAGTTAGCCCCAAATTTAAGATGGTATCAGATTCACCCTTAATGCAATGGTTTGGAACGGTTTTCGGCTATTCTATTGACATTCTGGGCTCTTAGATTTATCATTTAAAGGAAATCATACCCCCACAAAATGTCTTTTGAGATGGAGTTAGACTCATTTAAAAAAAAAATGTTTTGCAGTCAACACTACAAGAAAAATACATTTTTGCAATGGAAAGAATTCATCACAAAATATGGAAATTCATCGCAAAACCGTTGTTGCGACCAATATTTCATGGGAAATTTTCGTCTAAAAAAAACTCGTCTCAAGAATGTTTTTGCGAGTAATTTCGTCAACTTTTCGAGGAATTTGTCGCAAAATATAGCGATGAATTCGTCGCAAAAATTTGCGACGAGTTCGTCGCTATGCAAATTTTGTATTTCTTTTTTATTTTATAAATTTTTATGTATTTATTATTATTTAATTATTTTAAAAAATGAATATACTTAATGAAAATATTTAACATAATTAATTCAAAATTATATTTAATATTTTAATGTTAAAATACAATAAAACTATTTATAATTTTTGTACTCTAAAATACAATAACTACATAACTTATATAGTTAGTCTATAACTACATAAACTTATCTAATTAATCTTCTTGTCGGACTTCGATCTCGGTTTGTAGCGCTTTTGTGGTATGAACTCATATTTTGAATGACATGAAGGATTTTATTGTACCGCTTAATAACTCGCTTCCTCAACATCTCTCAACTAGACGCGAGCCTATTCAGAGCTATGCAACCATAAACACTTCACAAGGAAATACCTCTTTGATCCAACCTCCCAACTCATCTGGATTCTTGACTGTAGCGGACAAACATATCAGTTGAACCTCTTTTGGACAATATATAACTTGCATATATCCAACAAAGTCAAAATTTCAATCCCCACGCAATGTGATGAAAACTAGCTTATCAAACAATCAAAACGTACCAATTAAAAATATACTCAGCATTAAAGCAAGAGTGATTTGGATGGAACAACTGAATCTTGGAGCAACTGGTTGCCTTTGAAGCCCACCACTTTGACCAAAGAACTGCAGAGAGATGTAACTCTATAAGACCATGGAAGAATTAATTCCAAAAGCAAATCAAGAATTTTATGCAGAAAATACAATAACTTGATCAAACACAGTAAGAGTAACCAAGCATGATTTCTTCTTTGTAATACCAAAAAAAAAGTGACCTTCCCCACAAAATAATACAAAATCATTTCAATTCTATGTTAAAAAAAATCAAGGCCTTCTGCATTTAGTAATCAGCAGCCACAAAATGTATGTCAACCGTAAATGGAACAGAACAACAGAAATACCTAGCCACTCTGATACTCAGCAGAAACAAGAAAAGGTTTTAAATTCACCAAGCCAGCCAAAATCTCATATGACAAGACAATAATGCTCGGGTTCATCATTTCATGGTGTGTCATCACTACTAAATTTTTTCCTTAAATCTCATTATCATACTTGATTAAATAGATTAGCTGGTCACTTTAAGCGGAGATGTTCTGGACACCTTTGCCTCCAAAAGAGACGCTTGGACCCTTTTTCTTTGGGTGTGGCCTCAAAACTTGGCAATTCTTTCTTCTGTCCGACTTCAATATACCTTTAATACAACACGTTGCGCAAAATCTCCGTTGTCATTATCAACACCTACCCATCTTTATTGATTGCAGAATCTCCAGTAAGCATTCTCTTCTCCAAATATCTCCCTTTAAAACAAGTAGAAAAAAACAATTTAGCTTATAAAACTCTTGATATTGTCTTAGACAATTCAGAAGCAAACACATAGAGAGCAAGCCGTCAGAAACAGAGAGCGTCGCTGCAAATCACAGATCCTTCTTGCCAAACCAAGCACTCCCACAAGCAACTCTGCCACCGTCACCATCTACCACCACCAAAGCATTAACCATCTTCTCCACCCAAAATCGCTACCTCCTCTGTCACCATCTCCAACACAAAACCGATCACCCAAACTCCAAAACCAACACAAATCCGACCCACCTCTCCACCATCTCCAACACCTAAAACGCGACCAAATTGACTTGCATGTCGTCCGCGATTTTCCCTTGACAAAGAAAAAGGATTTAAAAAAAAAAAAGAAGATCGTGAAGAACAAGCACTAACTAAAAGCGAAGGTATAAAACTAAAAATGAAATAAAAGAATAATAAAAAAGGAAAGAAAACAAGAGAGCAAAGATAGGAGACGTCGGCATCAGTCCCTCTTCGTCGCACCGCCACTGGAACCAACGAAATCGGCGTTTCTTCTCTCACCACCGCCGTTGCCTATTGAACTCTCTCAATAACTTGTTCAACGTTTTGTAAGTGTGAATGAGCATAACCCTAAATTCCTTATACATCCTCAGATGCCTTCTGTTTGGGCTTCATGTAAAATGGGCCAGATTGCATGCGACCAATTCATCGCAAGAAACCATAACTTGCCAGGAATTCGTCAAAACTTAAGAAGAGAGACACGCCCAAAATTTCAAGGGAATTTGAATGGTCCGCTAAAAACTTTCATGATTGCGACCAATTCGTCGCAATAAAAAATTCAATTAAATGACAAAATATAGAATTTAATTTGTGATGGTTTGCGATGAATTCGTCGCTAAAATAGCAACCAATTCCTCGTAATTTTACAATTTTGCGGCTAATTCATCGCAAAAATTAATAAAAAAACAACTTTTAAGAAAAAAATCAATATTCACGGCATTAATTCTCAAATATTAAGCTATATAATTTTTCATTAAAAATATTCAAACTTCTTATTTAAATTAGAATCACAAATTAATTGTTTGTAATTTTCACCATAGTTTCGAGTCTTTTATTCTAATTAGAAAATATTTTATTCTAATCAATTGCTAGAAACTATTACCCTAATTAATTTGCAAATATATTTACGAAAAAAATCAATATTTACAGTATTAATTCTCAATTATTACGGTATATAATTGTCTCATTAAAAATATTCAACACTTTTTATTTAAATTAATATCACAAATTAATTTGTTTGTAATTTTCACCCTAGTTTTGATTCTTTTATTCTAATTAGGAATAAAAGAATCAAAAGTTGGGTGAATGTTTAAGACATATAGGGTTACGAACAATTAATTTGTTATATTAATGATAATTAAGAGCTTGAATATTTTTAATTTTACATTAATTGATTGATGTAAAGTTATTTTGTTATGGTTTGCGACGAATTCATTGCTAAAATAGAGACGAAGTCCTCGCAATTTCCAATTTTAATTACCCTTACATTGTAAAATCAATTAACTTTATAACCTTACAACTTAAAATTAATTAATTATATAACCTTACATTATAAAATTAATGGAATTTTAATTTGAAAATTAAATCTCAAATTATAAAAAAATGTTTTGCGACGAACTTGTCGCAATTTTAATTTTGCGACGCATTCGTCGCAAGGTCCCATTTTCCAATTTAATCCAATTTTTTGATGAAAAAAAGTCAGTAAATTATAATAATTGGATAAATACTGATATATATATATATATATATATATATATAGTGTGAAAATAAAGTTAATGGCATTTTAATTTGAAATTTAAATCTCAAATTTTAAAAAAATGTTTTGCCACGAATTCGTAGCTAATTTTTTTCCCAATTTAATTCAATTTTGTTATGAAAACAATTAAGTAAATTATAATAATTGGACAAATATTGTAATATATATATATATATATATATATATATATAGCGGGAAAATAAATTTAATGGCATTTTAATTTGAAATTTAAATCTCAAATTAAAAAAAAATGTGTTGCGACGAATTCGTCGCAAAATTAAAATTTTGTCGATTTCGTCGCAAGGTTCCCTTTTCCAATTTAATTCATTTTTTAGATGAAAAAATTAAGTAAATTATAATAATTTGTCAAATATTACCCTAATTAATTCAAAAATATATTTATGTTTAGAATAAATGAATCAAAACTTAGGTGAATATTTAAGACATATAACATTTGAGTAATTTTCAAAACTTGGGTGAAAAGTTAAGAAATATATCATTACAAACAATTAACTTGTCATATTAATGAAATTAAAAGCATGAATTTTACAATTAATTTATAAATATAAAATAAAGGTGAAAGTTTTTGCGACGAAAATGTGAGTCTTCGCAAAAGTGCCGATGAATAACATTCCGTCGCAATTTTTAGACGAAAGCACATTTCTTGGCAAACAATTGCGACAAAATAACATTGTTCGTCGCAAAATAGTCAACCCAAACTTTTGCAAAGATTTAGTCGCAATTGTTTCGTCGCAAAAACTTATTTTTCTTGTAGTGCAATCACATTAATTTGATTACGTCGATTATATACATAACATAATATATGAACGTACTGTATGTTTTTTTAATCTTATGTACAATTTTTCAAATGTAGGGTAGGCAAGAAAGAATGTTGGAGGTCACTGAATATTATTAGAGATATCTGGACTGGTGAAAAAGAACCAAATGGAAATCAAATGCCTCCAAAAGAGCATGCAACCGCCATATTCAGTGTATCACTAGTTTAGCTATCGTTGCCCACGGCAATGTCCTTATATATCAATAAATTGACAAAAAAAAAAATTATCATCGTTTTTGCTTTTCAAGGAACGATATGCACAATTATTGTGAGTGGTGGTACCACAAATATATAAGATTACTGATAGAAATGATTTCTCGACACTACATTGAGAGATTTGTGAATTTGATTTTTGTATTCAGTCAGACATTTTTTGCTGTACTAATTATGCTTTTATGTTTTCCGTCGTAATTCCTATCCATGTAAGACCGAAGTCCTTATATTATTTTTTTGGTAAATCAGATCTTTATTAAAAGCCAGATCACAAAAATAGTGAGCTAATAAATAAAGAAAAAAAATCCATACCACGAGAGACTTTAATCACTTAAATCTACAACATCATGGTGTGGAAAAACCCTGTCAAGAAACGAGATACAATTAAGCATTGTGCCAAGTCAACGTCAAAATAGATTAGGGGCATTTCTAAGCATCATTGTCCGAAGTGCTTATATTTTCCTAATTTATAAATTAGTTCATTTTCTTTAAAATAAATTTGCATTGTTTCTTGATAGAAATTTAGTGAAATACAAACATATGACACTTTAGAAAACAATTTTTTTAAAGGTGGTGGTATACAAAAGGTATACACAAAGTATACAATTAGCTGAAACAATTAAGAATCGAGATCCTACCTCGATTTCCATCAGGGACAGCGGAGATTAGGACTGATGCAAGCCTTAAAAGTTGAACTACGTGCTTCACATAGACGAGAACAACTGATTGATGCGTAGTCTAAGTGCTTTCTCGAAACCAGAATGGACTAGAGAAGAAGACAACACTTCTTCCTTCTACCCATATTTTAAACGTGGGAGAGTGAGAGTGAGTTGAGAGCACGTTGGTGACCCCAAAAAAATGAAAGAAGCATTTTTCTTTTCTTTTCTTTTCTTTCCTTCCTTATCCTTTTTTTTCTTTCTTTTCTCATTTATTTGCAACCCTCCAAATGAAAGACCAATCTTGATATTTCTAGAATTGGGCTATCAAAAATGGGCTTTGATTGGGCTTTTTCAGCCCGATTAATAAGCCCAACTCGTTAGTTGACCCGATAACTTATGAACCTCGTTCCACCCATTAACGTCTTGGGCGGACCCAGTTTTCCAACAAAAGGATTTGTATTTCTTCGTTATTTCTACTTATATAAATAATATGAGTGCAGATATTATGTTTTTCTATAAATCCAAATTTTATAGAAACTAGGCCGCCAAAAAAGTAATTTAGTAAAGAAGGAAAAAGCTCAATTTAATGCTTTCGTACACTTAAAAATTATGACATTAAGAAAAAAAAAACTTGATTTAAACCTGCTGGACTAAAAAAAGAAATAAATACGTGAAACACACTGTTTAATGTGGAATTTTTAAAATTCTTTAGATGGCTATAGAAGGAAACCTAGTGTGCAATTGCTACAAATTAGGGACAAGAATGGAGAGTAAATTTTCTTAGAGGACAATATGACCTGGTCTGGGGACTCTAGAAAAGAAACCACTTGCAGGGTAAGCCAAGTTTGGACCGAGGACAATAAAATTGGAGACATTTATTTGATTGCCACAAACTCGGGACATAGAAGGAAAGCCAAGAAGGCAGATTGCATAAATCATACATGAAGAAGGAAAGTCAAATCTCCTTGAGGACACTGCATCAAGACAAGGAGAAATCAATGAGATATTGGTCAATTGATGAAATCAAGTTGTCCTCTCTAACAAGATAACAAGATTAGCGCCAGAACAGTATAAATAGACGCAAATGACACCAAAGAAAATACCTCCAATCCAATACCCAAATCAACTCTTTACAGCAACATAAGTCTTTATTCTTAAGTGTCCTCAGCATATGTTCTTGTTGTTTTCCAGTGTCTTCAGTGTCCTTGGTATTTATTTACCAATTCCAAGTGTCCTCAACTGTTATTTTATTATTTCTTTTGAAGTTTTGGCATTGTTAAGCTTGCTATTATTCTTAAAGATTCAAAAGACTTATAATGAATAATTTATGACCCTTTAATCATTCCAAATCATTTGTTTAAGAAGTTTGATTTATTTTGTGCAATGTTTATTCAATCATTTTTAATTCACAGTTTAAGAAAACCTAAAATTCATTGACATGTTTCACAATCTCAATCCAAAGGATAACGTTGTCTTCTTAGCTTTCTTCCAAGAAAATAAGGGAACACACAAAACAAAAAAGATTAATACCCACATAAATTGAGTGAAATACTGTATCAATGTAGAATCCAACAGTTTTGTTCTGCTACGCCTTATCTTTTTGTTCTGACCTGATCATGCATAGCAATTCAGACATAGAAATGAGCAACGAAAACACACTATATTTTTTCTCTCATGGGAAAAAAGAGAAAGAAGAAAGGAAATATTTTGACATAGAACAACAAAAACTTAATCTCTCAATTTGTACATAGAACACCAAAAACTTTCGCCTGTATTAAGAGAGTACAACTAGTGTACTCTCTCTCTCTCTCTCTATTTGTTGTCTGTCTTTAGATTGTGTCAATTTGGTTGGTTCTATTCACAAGACTTGAACAAATAAATAACCAAATCACAGTCATTATATTGGTTGGATTATTGGATCTTAAAAAGTAAAAAATACCTTGTGATTATTATTATTATTATTATTATTATTATTACCTTTTGCTTGCTACTTCTTTTTCTTCTATTATTTTTATTGTTATTCTTCTTATTCTTATCATTATTATTGTTGTTGTTATTATTATTATTATAGGGCGGATGGATACCCCTATATCCCCTCCGCCCCTACGTCGGCCTTGGGGTCATTCCCCATCTGTAGCTTGACATCATTAAACATAAAGAAGATTACGGGGAGAGGTAAGAGGGTAAGTGTGGATACAAAAACAGAGTTTGGAGATGTGAGTAAAACAAATGAGGAAGAGAATGGAAGTAAAGATTTGGATTTTCTTTTGATGATTTGGATTTCATATTGGAGAGGATTGAATTTGTAGATTAGAAGCTCATTGAAATGCACAGTTTTAGTATTTACTTTCTCACGTTTGCAGAAATTGAAAATGATAGTTTTGCTCACAAGTTTGTTGTTATGAATAGAAAGGAAAGAAACTTTTTTCTTGTTGAAGTTATTTCTGTAGTTTCTGCAAATGAAAATGATTCTACTTGTTTTTCTGATGCTTGATCAAAGCATTATTTTGCTTGAACAGTTTTAGCAGATTTCAAACTCAATGTATGACAATATATTTTACTATCGGACTGGTCCAATATGCTTGACAATTGCTGTTCTGAAATTTTGTCCTTAAATGCTGCGAGGTTTCACATCCTTGTCTCTGGCATAGCCATTGAAGTTGATCATGTAACAACAAAATGATTGTATGATTGAGCAAAATCTTTATGTGTCGAGGTCATAGTCTGATCAATACCACAAGTGTGAAGTCTAATTCAAGAAATTTGAACTGTACTTCTGTTATTGCTTTCTTGGTTACACATTTCTGATCACAACTTTCCAGAAGGAAAAGCTCAAGATAATGCTGGATGAAAGGATTTTTAGGATTTAATGAAGAAATCAGTCCTATTAATTTTTCTATTTAGTGAAAAAATCAAAGAATTTTGATATTTATTGAAAAAACATTAATTTTTTTATTTAAGAAAAATAAATACTAATTTTAGGCTTACCCACTTTTGTACGTATTTTGTCCACACTTTGCACACAGTTGTACACCACCTCACTTTTTTTAAGTTGTGGCTCCACCCCTGATTGTTGTTGTTGTAAGCCTACACCCACAGACTTAGAGGAGTACAATCCACTAATAATAATAAGGAATACAAGTATACAGAGAATAACACTCAAAGCCCCTAAACCTAAAACAGAGATACAAATCCACTAAGGTACACAATAAAAAGAGAATTACGAACTTGTGCTTAAAATTCAAGACAACATGTGAAATGACTTAGCAAGTTCTAATTTCTGAAACTTATGTTGGATGGATCGGGCCGTCAAATTCAGTTCGAATTTGAGTTGTGACTCCTAGGCAACTAGTTTAGTTCGAATTTTGGGTCAAAAAATTATGGATGTCTATCGCTTTATTTTGCTGGAAATCACACTCATATTTTTAGTTCGAAGGATCAAAATTAACAGTTAAGAGAGAGAATCCCTGGAAGCTGGAGAAAAGAGCAGTCTTGCTGTGATATGTCTTTTTGTACAACTTATAGCATGGTTGATATTTCGACATCCTAAAAGAGAAATTGACCATATTTAAAAAGCCTCATTTTTATGTTCATCATCACAAACAAAATTTGTGTGTGTGCTCTTCTGTTAATTCATTCCTAGAAATATACTATCCTCAACCCCAAATAGCGCTAGCAAAACCGGTCAACTTCCCGTTCGCAAGGTCTACAATATTTAGGTTGTGGAATACCATATTCCGGGTAAGGATAAAATGCGTTTCGGAGCTCCTTATACTTGTCCACATCAAAATTATGTATCTTCATGAGTTTCTGCTGTTTGGTTTGGAACCGGCGCTGGAAATACCCTTCGAAAGAAGACTCAGTGGAAGTCCTAAGGAAGAAGCCATAGGCAAGTGCAAAGTGAAGTGAGGTTACGAAGAAGCAAATTGGCTCCATCACGTTCAACTTAGCTCCCAGAAAGTGAGCCTCATGAACCCGAGTGTTTGAACCAGAAGAAAACCCAAACCACAGTAGATTTCGGTTTGGACTTGGGTTCGGGCTTTTCGGTCCATTATGGCCTTTTGCTCCTCCAATTGCTCCAGTTGTTTTCTTCTTGGGTCATTTTTTGTTGCCGTTGATTGAGAGAGTATATTCTCCATTGATTTTGCCAACTGTTACATTAAGAAAATATTGGGGTTAGATTCTTTTCTCTGGGCATTAATTAGCTGGATTAATTAAAATATCGTTAATTAAATAAATTATTGTTATAGTACAATTTTTTTAATTAAATTTAAGCTTTCTTTTTTAATACAATTAATCGAAGGTATTTTCACTTAAAGACTCAATAAAATACGAATTGATGTTGCATTTAGATCCTTATTGTATTGTAGTGTTTAATTTTAATAAATTGAGTAAAATTACGAGATGTAAAACTTTTAGTGTAATAATATACGTAAATAGTAACATATGACAAGTACTAAATTTGTCAAATATAATTTAAGATGTTGACACTAATAATACTAATAATTATAATATATTCTTTTTTAATGGAAAAATCTCAATAGCTTAAGTGAATCTGAAAAATCCAAATTATGAAATTATTAAAAAAACATTTTTCCCAATTATAAAAATATTTTTCAAAAACATATTAACAAAAATAACTCTTCTAATTTTAACTTCTAGTGTTTGATTTCTCCAATTTGGAATATTCGGAAAACCGAACCGAAAACAACAAAAGTCCAGACAAAAATCGTTACTAGTTAACCTGATCGGGTCGGAGGAACACAATATTGCCCAAAACGACGACGCTACCGGACTGATCCAGCATCTTTGCAAACTCAACTCCTCGATCTTCACTTCCAACCTCTGCAACGCAAATCTCAACAAACTCCGAATACGAAATCGAGCTCATCGAACTCGCTCTCAACTTCGCCTTCACCTTCTCCATCTGCGAAACCCTCAACAGCTTCGTCACATCCTCCACCGACACCCCAACCCCACCGCCTTCGACAGCTTCTGTCGCCGGGGGAGCAAGTCCCTCCAGACGGAGCAGATCCCCTGAAATGTTGATCCCCTTCAGACTCTCTCTCAGTTTCTCCCCGACCGGCAGGGAGAGAATTTCCGGCAACTGTGTTATCGCATTCCGGTGGAGGAATCGGCGCAAAAATCCCTTCTTCCCGATTTCCGGTGAGGTTACAAGGTGGTCTCGGAGAAAGTTTGTTTTGGAGGGATTTGGGGGTAATAGGGTGTTTTGTAGAGTGACTGGCGGTGAGGGAAGTCTATAACGGTTGGAGAGAATTCGCCGAAACGACGACATTTTGGTTTGAGGGAGTAGAGAGAGAACCAGAGGAGATGGAGTTCTGAGGAGA
>CAODLS013679807.1:0-14090 GCA_948243855.1 Flueggea neowawraea
GAAAGGTAAATCTTCTAACCTTAATTATATATGTTGATATGCATGGGTCCTTGGGGGAATTCAAGGCATTAAATTTTTGTTATATCCGCTGCCATGAATGTATATGAATGTCATATTTTAGCCGCGAATTCCAACACTTTCCACCTTGAAATCTTCATTTTCTTCATGTTTTCCAAGTTTACTGGGGGCTTTCTATTTTGAATCTCTTTTGCACTTTTTTAACTCCTTTTTCTCCAAATTATCTTATCTTACAAATATCATAAACATCATATAAATTTTACCATAAAAATATCATTTATAGGATGGAAATAACCACATTCTTGCTTGATTAAACATGTAAATTTAAAACAAATCAAACTCCCCCACACTTACTCGATTGCTTGTCCCCAAGCAAACCATTTCAAAACTAGGGTAAGGACTCCAAATGAAATGAATAAATTGAAAAAGACTTACACGATGCAAGTATATGAGTAACATGATCAAAAGAGGACACTATGTTATGCATTAATCTCACAAACCAAACATTAGCATTGAGAAGTGACAATATCAAGAGTTCAATGATCAAATCCCCTAGTTTATGGGCATCTACTAAGCTTATTTCCATATATTTATGGTGGAATTTTGCAATTCTCTAGAAAAAGGAAACTTACCATCGAAAGAGAATAAATTGTGGAAGCATGCTGGAGTAAAGCACCACAGAAAGAAAGGACATGGAAGGCAATTATCATAGTGACCTAGAAGGAAACTTGCCATCAATAAAATTATGTGATGAGAAAGATTACCAGTAATGAAGAGTTTCCATTGGAAGACAACAAATTAAAGAACACTTAAGGCAACGCGTCATGATGGCCAAAGGACCCCTAAGGGACATCTGCTAAAACCATGTTACTTGACTGTTGGGAATAATCGACAAAAATTATGGAATTATAACAAGATTTATTGGTTGTCAATCGAACAGAAGCAGTATAAAAAGGCACATGATGGACATAAAGGACCTTCAATCCAATACCCAAATCAGCCCCTATAGAACATGAGTCATACACTCTGTTTTTATCTAAATTTTCTACATTGTCTTTATCTTTTCTTAGCATTTTCAGATGTTGTCTTCTTTCATTTGTCCTTAATACTCAATTCAATTGCAATTTCAGTCTCATTTCAATTATTCATCATTGTCTTGTCTTATTATTGTTGATTAAAGAAGCAAGAGGCCCATTACCAAGTTTGATTAAGAATTTAGATTGATCTCTTGAGTGCAAATCACCTTCAAATTCACTGTTTAAGAAAACCCAAATTCATTGGCACGCTCTAACAACATTCAAACCAAAAGCGCGTAGATTGTCCCCTAGACCGTTTTCGCAAAATTCAGGGAACAATTATGGCACGCTCTATAGGATAGTACAATGATGAAAACTCGGAGTAAAAAAGATACTACCGCTTAGCAAGAAATGGTCGTGAAGAGATTAATGCAACAACATTGATCACAGAAGAATACACAAAGATACAAGAACAAAGAGAGGATTCTGAAGAAACACTCTCGATCCCAAAGGGGCAAGCTCCACAAGCCGCCACTGGGATGGAGGTATTGTTTCAACAAATTCTACAAACCTTACAGAGTATTGACCAAAAGTTGGACAATGCACATCAGGTCACTTTGGATGTGCTAGCGAGGAACCAAGAACAGTTACTAGAAAAAAAATCCAATCTGGTGGGGGGAGTTCACCAGTAGTTCCCGCCAACGATTCATCCAAAATACTGAGGGGGAAGGGAAAAATTTGGAGAAGAAGGCTATAGATATAGTCGTGAATTCCAAAACTGATGCACCTCGGACACTATTAAAAGTCCTCAAGGAGTAGTCCTTTAAAGGAGACACCCGAGACACTATAGAAGAGAAGAAACAGGCTATAGAGGTGTCTCAGCTCCTCCACAAGAAAGAAGAAATTCCTAAAGAGCAAAACAAAAGGGACCCAATTAAATATCCTAGGGAGCAATCAAACTTTACATCACTAGTGACCCAGAAGGTTTTAGAAAAAAAGGAGGACACCCAAACAAGATTTAACGAGCCTAAAAATACTTTTTCGGCTCAGGGGCATGTATGGCGAGGAGGACAACTACTATGCCAAGAGGGACTACACCCATCATATTCAACAACATGTTATAAAGGTGTGGGTAAAGAAGCAAACTGGAACTGAACAAGTCTAGGAGGAGCAAAACCCAATGGGACATGACTGTAAATAGGAGGCACACATGTTTTAAAGAAATCAACCTAGGTTTGTTCTTACCCAAATTCCTAAAGAACCTAACAAATTGCAAGGGGCTCACCACAAGGGATTTTGTGAGAAGTTAACCCGTTTCCACAAAAGAAGAAAGCAAAGAAAGAGATTAGCAGAGAAGATAATCGATAAGGAAATCCACCTAAAGGATCAAGGAGGCATACCTAAGAGTGTAGAGAGGGATAAGCTCAACTCCAAAAAAGTGAAAAAGAAAAACAGTTGGGGATAGCAAGATTGTAAGTGATATTGAGCTAAAAGATTTGAGTGAAATTTTCAATACTTCTTATATAGGAGATATTCCAGGTTGTTGTCCTTACAAGATTCCTTTCAAGTTATTTGCTCTTTTTAAGAGCATGTGTTGTGCAGAGGATAGTGTCTCAAAGAAATTAATGAGAATCCAAGTGGACAAAGTAAGTTTGAGGACGACCTACAGGAGAAAAGGTAGGAAGTCCCTAGGGCCGGAGAAGGATTCAATTTGTGAAAAACCACCAAGTACATCTAGGTTTCATAAAGCCATTAACCCTCATGTTATACAAGAGAATTAATAAGTGACTAAGTTTATGAGAGATGCGTGGTACTGGCTGCAACTACTATCTATCCAAAAATAAAAATGCAGCATGCCAGATGAGGGCTTTTTGTTTTCTCAAAAAAAAATAATGAGAGGGTCAAATAAATGGAGTAGGTGTGGGGGTCATTTCAATTGTCTTATTCCAGAAAAATGATATTGGTTGGTAAAGAGAGAGGAAAAGAGAAGAAAAGAAGCAATTGTAAATAAAATCTCACAACAAAAACAGTAAAAAGAGCAGACTCTTGATGGTTCATTGAAACTAAGAGGAGTGGTGGTAGTTGTGAATGGTATTGGTTTTGGAGATGACGCAGGTTGCCATGTTTGGAGAAAAATAGAAGATGATAATGGGGGCTTGAAGTTGGAAAACAAAAGAGAGAGAAGAATGATGCTTGCATGTTGTGGTATTTTGGATCTAGAGGAAGAAAGGAACTGGGAAAAAAACGAAAAGAAGAAAAGATGGTCACATGTTGATGCATCTTTATGCCTTAATTTCAAAAACATGGTCACATGTTGATGCATCTTTATGCCTTAATTTCTTCTTTTATTTTTTCTTCCTTTATTTTCTTGTTTTATTTATTTTCTTGCTTTAGTTTTGCTTTCTTGCCTTATTCTCTTTATTTTTATGCTTTATTTTCTTGTTTCATTTTTATTTTTTCTTTATTTATTTTCTTGCTTTAATTTTGTTTTGTTGTCTTATTTTTTTATTTTTTTATGTTTTTTATGCTTTATTATATTTTTTTTATTTTTCTTTTCTCATTCTGTGAGTTCACTTTGGCTTGGTTTGGATGTTGACTGGTTCGACTTGTTTATTTTATTTTATTTATTTATTTATTTAAAAAAATGGGTTAGAGGTGTGGCTTTCATTGTGAATGGAGTTTAAATTTTTTTTGCTGATTTTGGTCTACAGTAGAAATGGTGAAGTAAGTAGTTTTTGATGGAGTCGTGGAAAATGAATTTTTAATAAGCGGTAGGCCTTTTTGTTTTAACTTCTACATGGCCACCACAATTTTTGGGACTTGCACTTTATTGAAGATTAGCACTTCCAGAGACAAAATTTGCAGAACCAGTTGCAAGAAAAATTAGTGAGAACTTGGCTTGGAGGTTTTTTTCTTGTTTCGGTTTGGGTTTGGCATGATTACTTGGTTTTTGATATTTGGTATTCCCCTAGTTTGAACCTTAAAATTGAATTTGGTTTTGCTTTTCGATTTGGTTCAAAATGAGGTTGATAAAATTATTGGTGTTGTGATAGATTGGGTTGAGTAACCTTCAGAAAAGTAGTAGGCCTATTTGGTTCAATTTATACATGGCCACTACAACAAAGATTTCTCAAGAGGTTTCTCACTTTTTCAAGGTGAATTAGTTTGACATTTCAGAAAATTATAGATAATATTTTCAAGTGGTAGGTCTCTTTGGTTCAACTTATACAAGGCCACCACATAGTGTTTTACTTTGATGTTCCAACAATTTTAAGGAGGAAAATATTGTAGAGAGCTTCACTTGGCTTTGTTTTCAGAGGAATGTTGATTATAAAACCAAATGGTTGGCACCATAAGCCACCATAATTTCCAAGATTGTCGAAGTTGCAATAGCTGCAAAATGGAGAACAAAAATTGTAGGGGACACTCCATTTTTGCAGGGGACAGTCGAGGCAACCAACCAAGGGAACATCAGTTTTTCCCAGGGGATAGTTGGAGAAGGTATTTTTTATTTTTGTTCATGATTTTGCTCAAACCATAAACATATGAAGGGCAATTGTTTACAGTGGAATTTTGAGATTCTCCAGAAAAAGGAAGCTTACCATGGAAAGAGAATAGATTGTGGATGCATGTTGGAGTAAAGCACCACAAAAGGAAAGAAAGACATGGAAGGCAATTATCATAGTGACCCAGAAGGAAACTTGCCAACAATAAATTAGGTGAAGAGAAAGATTACCAGTAATGAAGAGTTGCCATTGAAAGACAACAAATTAAGGAACACTTAAGGCAACACGTCATGATGGCCAAGGGACCCCTAGGAGACATCTACTAAAATCATGTCACTTGACTGCTGGGAATAATCGGCGAAGATTATGGAATTATAACAAGATTTTTTAGCTGCCAATCAAACAAAAGCAGTATAAAAAGGAACAAAATGGACAAAAAGGACATCCAATCCAATACTCAAATTAACCCATATACAACATGAGTCCTACGCTCTATTTTATTTAAATTTTCTACATTATTTTCAGTTTTCCTTAGCATTTTTAGTTGTTGTTTTCTCTCAATTGTCCTCAATACTCAAATCAACAGCAAGTTCAATTTCATTTCAATTATTCATCATTGTTTTTATCTTGCTATTGTTAATTCAAGAGGCAAGAGACCCATTGCCAAGTTTGATTAAGAAGTTAGATTGATTTTTCGAGTGCAAATCACATCCAAATTCATGGTTTAGGAAAACCTAAATTCCTTGGCACGCTCTAACAACACTCAAACCAAAATAGCGATGTTGTCCCCTGGACCAATTTCCTCAATTTTCAGGGAACACCATCATTGCTAAAATTAAAGCCATTTTCCTTTAATTGTAGAATAAGCTTGGCATTTTCATTCATTTATACACATGAGTGCTTTTCTTTGATTTGTCTTTAATTTCATTTCCTTTTTTAGTGCCTTAACTCTTATTTTGGGTGCTACAAACAATTGAGTAAATTAAGGGCTCATGTGGTTACACTTATTTATTTTTAAAGAGGGTACTTATCATTTTCACCTAGAGGTTAAGACCCCAAGCACTTCTCCTTGTTTAGGTTCACCCTCAAAAGTAAAGCATCACCATTCAAACACTTAGTTTAAGCACTTAGCCTTTTAATAAACCAAGCTTATTCACAATGTAACACCATTTAATCATTCTTGCACAATCATTTAGCAAATAGTTTGAAAGCTTTCTATTATGCCACCACTAATAGACTAATGTTGTTAATTAAAGAACTCTTAACCTTGTCACCTAAGAATAACAAGTTTTGGTTCAAGAGATTAATAAATAGCAAAGCATCCTCAATTAAGCATGTTAAAAGTATACTAACACACTACAAAAATCTCTCAACAAATTCAACAACACTTGTATCCAAGATGAGTTCAATGTATTCTAGAAAAAATGAAATTTTTTTATATGAAAATCAAGCACCAATCAAGCAAGAATCAACTCAAATAGCCACACAAGCAATACTCAAAACAATGAAATAAGCATCTAAAATTAAACCCCTCCCTCACACTTATTTTTAACATTGTCCCCAATGTTCAACAAATATAAGGTCGAATCACACTACACAAGTAACAATAATAAAGGGAATAAGTCCAAATCATGCAAATGAAACATAAAATTTAAAAGAAAGGGTTTAGAGATGCTTCTCTATTCTCTATTGGTGATTGCTTGTGATTGTCCTTTCCTTGAATGCATAACTTCAACTTTTAAGCACAAGACAAGAAAGGTTAGTGGGCACAAATGCAATAACATAAATAAAGGGCATGTGATCATGGAAAGATGGTAAAAAACACTCCTTTATTCAAAGCAAAACAACATGTAAAAATTTAAAGATAACTATAGTTTAACGTTATTGCGGACGGTAGGTAGTTTAACGTCATTTTGGACGTCGATGATGGATCTATCTGGGGTGTCAAATAGTCCTAAAGGTTGATCCCTCCAATGCTCTCAAATGGCCCTTATAAACAGTTATTGGCTTGTGATCATTCAAAATGATATGAATAGGACCGGATGAGTAAACCTTGGAAATAGTAAAAGGGTCACATATGGGTATTTTGAGATTATAAAGAAAGTATTTTTTGGTGGAAAATAGCATACCTTTTGTCCTTGAACAAACTTACCCATAGAAATGCAATCACTCTCTTTCCCTTTTGATGTAGCATTTTCGCTCTCAACCCATTTATTGTCCATGCTCTCAAGTGAACTCAGCGTCTTCTCATGCATGATTTCCTTTAGATACCCAATTTCTTTAGTATTTGGTTGTTCCTCACCTTGAATTTCATCAATCGAATGTAAGGTGAACTAAATAGCATGCAACAAGTCTATAAGGTGTGCACTTTGTTGCTATCATCATTAAGCAAAGGTTTGTGCACATTCTTGGCCATATAGAACTCCTCAACTTCCTTCCCCATATTAAAGGATAGACTCCCTTTTCTCAAATCAATAACAACTCCCCTGATAGCCAAAAAGGGTCTCCCATGTATGATGGGAGTATCAGAAGCATCATTCATATCCAACACAAAGAAATCGGCGGGGAAGAAAATTTTTTCCTACCATTACCAAAAGATTCTCCAAAAGTCCAAGTGGTCATCGGATTATTCTATCCGCTAGTTGGAGTGTCATATTGATAGGAGTTACATTGCCAATCCCCAGCTTCTTGTAAACGAAAGAGGAAATTAGATTGATTGAAGCACCCAAATCACACAATGACTGCACATTCTCAAAATTACCAAATGTGCATGGAATTGTAAAGCTTCCTGGATCCTTGAGATTTGGATGGTATTTGTTCAATATCACCGTACTACACTCCACGATAAGTGCTACCATAGAAGACTCCTCCAACTTCATCTTGTTGGCCACTATCTCCTTTAAGAACATAACATAGTTAGGCATTTGGGTAATAGCCTAAAAAAAAGGATAAGTTCAACTCTAGTTTCTTGAACATCTCAAGGAACTTTCATGAAATTAGCATCTTTGGTCTGATCCTTAAGCCTTTGTTTTTCAAGGTTCTGAATGGTAGCTTGTTGAGTTTGAACAACTTGATCCACCTTAGCCTTCATTTTACTCATACATTAGATCAATAAGTCCTCTAATGGTGACTTCTTTTCTTGGTTAGCTTGCTGAGGTGGTGGATGAGCTTGGTTAGGATTTTTTTGAAAAAGAGGTCTAGGTTGGAAATAGGGTGGTTTATTTGGTCTAGGTTGTGGAAACTTTTGGTTGGCGTTTGGGTCTTTCTATGAAAAGTTTTGGTGGTTTTTCTGTCTCAGGTTATAGGTGTCAGAATATCGGTCGTATCTTGATTGAGCATTCGGGAATCCCCCCACAAAATTCACTTCCTCATAACCAACTTAATTACCACTAGTCACACTAGCTATCATGGTTGAGACAGTGAAACTTGACACTCTTCCTTTCCTCAGATACTTTCTCCAAAAGTCACAACCTACAAAAATTTTTAGGGTCAAGTTGAAGGAGTTAAAATGCATAAAGAAGATGGACATGTTAGTCATGAAAACATAGAAGAGCATGAATTTGGTCTATAAAGACCATTGGAAAGGTGAATTCTCATTTGTCACTCCAAAAGGTTTGAAGCAATCTCTTCCAAAGGCAGGACGGAGCAATACTCCACCACCTCCATCCATACAAGAGAAACCTAATGAAGGAACTAATGTATAAAATTCCCCTCAAGAGCTGGATATATTCATCCCCACCGCCTCTAATTTTGCAAGGAAGGAGCCAACTAGGCGGCACATCAACCGAGTGCGGAAAGAAAAACTTGTTCATGGCAAGTTATCGAGAGAAATTACACACCATCTAAAGTAGATGCTTGAATAAATGGTTAGTTTTTTCCAAAAAAAAAACTATGCACTAATTTAACAAGCTGCCCGAGTTGGACATTTCGCCTGAACCGCCCTGTGTTGAGTTCTTTAAATACTGTGAAGATGAAGAGAATGAAGATGATGACCAAGATGAGGAAGGAAATGGTCCTCATTGGTAGTGTGATGAATTTTACATCATGGATGCATGAATATTTATGATAGGTTTGCATCAATAGAGTAGGAACACATTTAATTTTTGTCTTTTATGTTTATGTTGAATAATGCAAGTCGAATTTATTTAGGATGCCTTCATTGTCACATATGTTATAATCACATTTGTGCACTTGTTCCACTAACTCTTCTTATTTCATGTCTAAATTTTGGAGCCATGCAATCAAAGGAAAAAGCCAAAAGCAACCAAAGCTGAAAATAGAGAATAATAGGATTGGAATTGATTGGGAGAATCTTGTAGGATTTAGTATGCATTTAACATGATTGATTAATGAATACATGTTATTCATTAGTTACTTGAACCTTAAATTGGCATTTTTAGATTGGAAGATTGAGAGCTTGTTTATCAACAACCTTAGTCCATTAATGGTGCATAATAAAAAGGCTTGCAAGCTTGTTGTTAAGTTGTTTTATGCAAAAATACTTTAATGACTGATTTGTTTAAAAAAAATTATAGTACACTTGAATATAAAATGAATTAAAAGGTGCTTTACGAAATGTGTGAAATGGTTAAGCCTCCCTTTCGAGGATGAACTTAAACGAGGATAAGCATATGAGATCCTAACCCTAAGGTGGAAACAATAAGTACTCACGATGGATACTAATAAGTATAATCACAAGGACCATTAATTTGCTAACTCGTTTGTAGCACTCAAAATGAGAGGGACGTGATTAAAATGGGAAGGAAATGAAAGAAAATTTAAGAGAAATCACGTATAAATGAAAATTCGAATGAATGAGGCCAAGTCTACTCTATAATTAAAGGAAACAATGTTTTAGCTTAGAAACTGGGAAGATAAGACCAACATACTAAGGGATTTGATAGATAAACTGTTGGAATTGCCTTGTGTAAATGCCAAGGTTTAGTTTTTGTAGGTGATGAATATCATTGTATTTATTCCTTAATCATTTTACTTGCATACACTTATAGTACAAGAATGCCTCTACTTTTTCGATTTAAATCCTATTCTTGCTAAGGGATTGAGATTGGTTTGTTTGGGGACAAGCAAACAAGCAAGTGTAGGGGAGTTCGATAAGTGATGAATTTACATAGTCATTCAAACAATCATGTCTTACATTTTTATCTTACGAGTGCTTAATTATCAATGAATTTATACACTTTTTGTTGTTTCATGTAAGGTGAACATGAATGCACAGAATGAGGAAGAAATGTGACAAAATGGCATGAAAAAGGAAGTTTAATGGAGAGTTAGAAGGAAAGGAAGAATTGGAAGGAAGATCGATTCAAGGGATGCCTTAGTGTTGGGAGTGGTAAGGAGTGAATTCTGAAGCAACACTCTGGGCCACGATCAAGGCCATTACCGTGGCTCGCCATTGCCTGAAAAGAGAACGAAAGCTTAGAGGAGCCATAACCATGGCACTCAACATCCATGGTCGTGGCCATGACCAACTTGAGCAAAACCAAGAAAGGCCACAATCATGGCCTCTAGAGACCAAGGATGTGGCCTCCCCATACTCAAGAGAGAGAAATTGATAGGCCACAGCGAATGTGTGGGAGCCAAGTGCATACCAAAGGGAAATTTTTTCAAAAAAGTTTGTAGGGTTATGTGGGTATGACAAGGGGTATAAATACTCATAAAACTTTCTCTTTTAGACATATTTCATAATTGAAGAACATTTTATTCTCTTTGCCTCTTTTCATTTTTTGAAGAACGTTCTAGGGTTTTGTAAAAGGGTGGAGATCTTGAGAGACTAGGGGTTTCTTCTTAAAGGAAACTTGAATAGGCTTCCTCTACATCAATCAATCTTCTATCTCTTTGTTATTGTAGTCAATGACAATGCTTTCTTTTCATTTTCTTGTTTTGCTTCTTCTATCTTTGTAATGGTAGCTTAAATATGTAGTCAGGGCTTAGAGATGTAGACCTTTGACAAATATTCACTAGATTAATAAATTGATATTTTGTTTTATTTCAAATATCTTAAGTTATGCTATGGATGTGATTCAATAGCTTGTTTCGAATGGAATATTGTTATATATGATCACCATAATGATGATTACTGATAAATCTAAATGAAGGATCAGAAATGAAACTTAGATGAGGTCCACATGCATTGAACTTACTTAACCTAGGATAGACATATTCTATATAGATAAGGTGTTTGATGAAATTCTGAAGAAGCCTCAAGAGTCTAATATAGCTAGGTTTAACCGAAAGGATTGGCCTAGTAAATGTGGACATAGTCTAAATGAACTCGAAAGAGCCTTTAGGTGAGGATAGGGGAGAGAACACTCGTAGTTCCTTAAACCTTGTCGTTAGTTTAGTGAATAGTAGTCTTGATCAAGTCTCAAAGTCCTAACATTGTATATATTATTGATTTGTCTTGAATCGATTGTTATTGCCACTTGCTTGCTTTTGTGAATTTCGTGTTGTTTAATTAAAAAATTCAAAAACCAAATCATGAAATCTACTGCTTTTTATTTGCGAATTGATCACTTTTAGTACTCATCCTCGTAGATTCGATGTCACGACTCGTTTTCGAACCATGACCAACGTACGAAATAAACCGTCTATGGGAGTCTAGCACATCTCGCGCAAGCCTCGAAGATACAGACATTCTACCCAAAATTATTCATTCATTCAAATATTTAATATTTGTAAAACATTTATACTGAAAGTATATATTTATATTAAATGAATATAAATTTAAAAGGTTAATAACAAGTAAGTGTGAAATGAAAACCCAAAATATAAAATACAAAATGTGGCCCAATAACCCAACAACAACTCGATGTGGAGCTCTAATAACAGAAATAAAAGTAGAGCCCGGATGAGTGACACTCACTACTATCAAAAATGCCTCACTGGGATTGAGATGTCGAACAATTGCAAAGCGTCAAAAATATCACCAAATTTAATTATTATTAAAATAAAATAATTATTATTTATCCCCAAATTTAATTATTATTAAAATAAAATAATAATTACCAAAAAATATGGGTATTAAAGTAATCCTTTCTCGTTCTCTCATCTGCTCTCTCTCTCTCTCTCTATCTATCTATATATACATATATATATATATATATATATATATATCGACACCAAACCCTAATCCTCTCTCGTTCTCTCGTCTGTTCTCTCATCTACTCTCTTGTCTGTTCTTTATGTCGATCAATACCTATCTCACATTATCTCTCTCTCTCTTTGACACGACCAATGTAAAGGAGGTTCCAGTTTTTTCTTTATCCTCTCTTCTCTTTCTCGTCTATCTCTATCTCGTCTACTATGGTTGAGATCTTTTGAAAGAACAGAAACGAGAGGAGAGAGATGGGGAAAGAGAGATAATTGTAGGTTTGGTTTGTTTTCTAGGGAAAGAGAAAGATGATTCTAGGTTTGATTTGGTTTCTACATAAAGAGAGAGATGGGTTTATGGATTTAAATTGTTCATTTCTGGGTTTGATTGCTGCTTTTGTTTAATTTGATTGTTATGGGTGGTGACTAGTGTTGCTGGTGATTGGGATGTGACGATGGTGTTAGTCGTGAATGGTGTTGGTGGTGACAAGGTTATGAGTTTTTGGTCACGATAATCTGATTTGTCCACAGACAATACTTGTTCTCCTGTTTTTCTTGTTCTTGAATCTGGTAATGAGAGCTCTAGAGAAATTGTGAATGATAAAGATTGTAATTTTGGGAGGTCTAATTCTATTTTAACAGCAATGGTTGATTTAGAGAGAAAGTTGTTCCTGTTAAGCTTGTAAAGTTCAGAAACATTGATCTAGTTGCTGCACTTTTTTCTGATTTTTTGGTGAAGA
This sequence comes from Flueggea neowawraea, assembly GCA_948243855.1. NCBI lineage: Eukaryota > Viridiplantae > Streptophyta > Magnoliopsida > Malpighiales > Phyllanthaceae > Flueggea > Flueggea neowawraea. The sequence continues at coordinate 12,391 of CAODLS013679807.1, forward strand.
ACACCAAGAACACAAAATAATAGATAGGGGCATTTTGTCTTTAAAATTTTATTTAAAATCAATCAAGTGGCACATCAGTAATTTACTAACAGATTAATAACGGACCACTAATAGAATGACTTAAGTGCAACTCAAATTTTTGACCTCAAGGATGTGTATATAACATGCTAGAAACACGAGGATCGACCTACTAATTAAAGTATATCTGATAGACTTAGAAATTATTTTTCTTTTATTTAACAATCTCTAATTTTGGGTTGTACTCGTTTGTACTAGTATAATCTTTTTGTACTCACTTTGTTTTCGTTTTGTTCTCGTTTGTACTCATTTATACTGATAATTTTACCGAATTTTGTTTTAACTTGTACTCATTTGTTGGTGTTTGTTATCGTTTTATTCTCATTTTATTGTTGTACTCGTTTGTACTTGTATTGTTCTCTGTTTGTATTCTTTTTTACTAGCCAAAGAATATATTCAACACTAAGTTAAACTGAGACATTTTTTAATCATTTTCTCCGTATTTTCATTTTGGCAACTTTTGACATGTGTGTTATATTTGTGAATGTCTTTTTTTTTGTTATATATTTGTGTACTTGTACCTGTATTAATTTGATCCGTTTTTAATTCATCATACAATTGTGAATTAAACTATAATTCATGTTTTTCTTTATTTTAATTGGCCAATTTGGAAAACCGTGTTTCTATAATAATATTGTTTGATTTAATATTAAAACAATATTCCAGTCACTCCACATCTTATCAATTCTGGTTAAATCTACAAAACAAAAATGAGTGGCAATTTAGTAAACAAACTCATTTGCTTCAAAATGTGGATACAAGATGGCATGCTTTATGGGTAATTTTTATCTGGAAAAAATATGATTAGTACTTCCTTCAGAGAATTCGGCATTGGAGCCATTGCTCTTCCACCAGCAACTGACCTCTTGTGTGGTTATCCGGTACACGATAGTTCGCGGCCATCGCCAGTGATATCAAAGGTAAAAATTTTATGCTAGTTCACCACCATAACCGATCTTATCAGTGTCAAGGAAACCTGTCTCTTGATTGAACTTCCCCACACAACAGTAAGACTCAATGATCGTATACAAAACCTGAAATGAACAGAATGCCCTGAATAAAATGAAATATACTCGATTATGTATGCAATTTTGGCTTTCATATTCAAAGCATATCACTCTATCGCTCATGAATATTTTCTGTATGCATGAACTTAGTTGTAGACTACTACTAGACTAAATATACGTATTTGTGCACCTGTTTTGAGGTGGCTACTTAAAATGCAAGTTCTTTCCGAGCTAGACCTTCCTCGAGTGATTACCTTGCCGGATCGATGATCCCATCCGTGGACTGCCGAATCCAGTCTTCACCTCAGTCAACGCAAAAGTGGCAAGGTGCCTGATTTTAGAAGTGGCCTACTATATGATCTTCAAGGCACAAGGCTAAAAGATTTCTTCCAGATATGCCACTTCACGGTCACCAGAAATCTCCACAGGAGCAGACTCCATCTTTAAAATGATGAAATCTGCTGGCATCCCTAACTACTAATTCTCTTTCATATAATCTTGAAACTAGCCTGCAAAATATATGGCAATCACCACAAATTCGTAGATTCTTTGTAATTCTAATCGGAGTTCCCTCCGGTGTGTGCAATAGGCCATAAGCAATAGCCAATCTTTCGC